>JAQGCA010003562.1:0-11603 GCA_034698945.1 Protaphorura quadriocellata | reverse complement strand
CCAAAGCAACCTCAGAATTATGGACCACCACCACCATTACCCCAAAGACCAATTCCTCCACAACGGCCATATCGGCCACCTCGCCCGAACTATGGGCCGCCAATCAAAGAGTATGTCCCATTCCCACAACAAGAGATGAGACCACCCCCACCGCCACCCCAATTTGTCCAATATGACCAACAATCACAACCACAGTACAGACCTCCGCAACAACAAATTGTCATCCAGTCGACTGGACAAAACTCAGGTCAGGTATTGTATACTCGGCCCCAAGCCACTCTCCAGTTCGGTCCAGCTCCAGCTCCAAGTGTTCAACAAGTTCCTACAATATCCGCAGCAGTTGAACAAAATTATGGACCACCCCCTGAGTTTCATATTCAAGTCTCAAATGAGCCGGTGAGACAACCAATCAGTATTCCTAACTTGTTTCCAGTTCAAACGTTGTACTCAACACCGAATCCCGATCCCCGACCTGAAGATAACATTGCACAATTCCAAAGGAGTAAAGTTGTCACGCCATCTTCTGCAGTGAACGTTGAGCCAAACCCCGAAGATTCTTACAACCAACAATCTATCAACCAACAAATTGAGCTGGAAGATAATTCTGTGAAGGATTCTGAGCAGAAACAGCGAGAAGTATCTCCTGAGAATAGTGAGATTCCAACCAGTCGGCCAATTCCTGCTCCGCCATCAGTTAATGAAAACCACCAAAATGAATATGTCAAGAACCCTCACATCCAGTCCATTGACGTCACCCAAGATATAGGTCAAGGTCAACCAGAAAAACCAAAAGACGAAAGGGAATTAGAAGATTCCGCCACTCCACCCACTGTACCTGTTGCAAGCGTAGGACCATATGAAATCGTACCAGCTACTCAATTTGACATTACACATTTATTCAAAAATTATAATCGACCTCAGCAGTCACCACAGTCCCAAGTCAATGAACAGCCTTCCATTGATGTG
Organism: Protaphorura quadriocellata; assembly: GCA_034698945.1. Classification (NCBI taxonomy): domain Eukaryota; kingdom Metazoa; phylum Arthropoda; class Collembola; order Poduromorpha; family Onychiuridae; genus Protaphorura; species Protaphorura quadriocellata. Next base: position 10,637 of record JAQGCA010003562.1, on the reverse strand, counting down.
AGAGTCAAAGCGATCCCTATCCCGGTTCCAATTCCGATCCCAGAATCCCATGTCACCAACTCAAAATCTCCTGTTTTCGTCATTGGTCATAGTCCAAATATTCCTTATCCTTCGGAACAACAGAACAATCATTTGACGGCGGCAGACGTCGAGGAACAAAGACAGCAACAATTACAACAACAACAACAGCATCAACAACAGCAGTCCACCTATCAAGAAACCCAATCATTCTCCCAACCTCCGCCACAACCCCCACAGTTCGCTCCGACAGAATTTCGATATCAAACTCAATATGATCCTTTACCGCCATCTATCGTATCCGCCTTACAACATGCTCAAAGAACGTCATTCTTGACTCATCAACATTTGACGCCCTCTGTAGACGGGAGTGGAGAACCAACAGTTTACGTGAATAGTGTTACAGTCTCTGAATCTCCAACATCTGAATCGGAAGAAGCTCCTGCGCCATCTTACGTCGACGAACCAGAAGAAGCCGCACCCCCTCCTGCTCCACCAGTACATCATCAACAACATTTCCGAGCCGTTTTAGAATCATCCATCATAGACGAAGCAGGAAACAGAATAAAAACTGTCAAAGAAGTCCCGGTCTATTCCGCCCGTCCATTTGTCCCCGATCAGCAAATTGATCCGAACCAGAATATCGGAGAAGAGGAAGCGGCCTCTGGTGATCATGCTGTTGCAAATTGTAACAGCAGCCCACATTGGGTCATTCCTGTGTCACATCCAAATGCTGAAGAAGTACAAGAAGATCCCCAGCAACCTGGAGAAACCAGGAAACCTTACTTGTATTATTACCCCGCCCCTCTCTCTTCCGTTTATTGGGTTGAACAACCAAAATTGTCGGAGTCGTCACCCTCAGGTCAAAAACAAGGTCAAAGTTTTGGACAAAAGTTAAAACCTATTTACACTCAATTGTCCCATACTGCAGAGGTAGCTCAACCTACGGACTCTTCAAAAACAGTTTACTCAAAACCTTTGTTCCGATGGTCTAAAATCATTCATCCGTCTAATGGGAATTCAGGGAAGGCTTACTCCATGCAGTCATTCATGAGTCCATTAAGCTTAGGATTGACTGGAAACGGAGATGAGAAAACCGGTGATGCCTCAAATGCTGACGTTCAACAAGCTTCAACGACAACTCCATTCGACATTCTTGCCTTTGGCAGACAACCAGTAGAAATTTACAATTCTCAAGGTTTAGGTGAGTCAATGTCTAACCATCATCTGACTATCAGTCTAAAAGTCCCTTAAAAATTCTTGTTTTGATTGATAAATTAATCATACAGTCTCGTACCTTTAAATATTGATCTTGGTATTCTCAAATATCCTTAATTTCAAGATTTTCCACAAGTTGATTTATTTTACGACTGTTCCTTTCATCGAAATTAAAAGCATGACCCAAAGTCAACATATAAATCCAGGATTGAGGAAGTTGGCGTAAATGTGACTCATAAAGTTTAAATTGCCAAATAATAGGTTCTAATGAAGTATCCTCATTAATTTCGTTAGATGATTCTGTGGAGCCTGAATTTGTGTCCACAACAACATCTGAGTATTCCCTCGTTGAACAAGAACCACAATCACAATCCCAACTCTTCAACACAGAAGAGTCATCATCATCTGAATCCATAAATTCTCCTCAAAGTTTCCGTGTTCCTGTACTCTCTGGTGACTCTAATGGAGTGGATGAAAGTCCACCCGTCGTGGTCTACCGCCCAAAATCACCTAAATTTGTTGATGACGGACAATATCCAGTCGTGATTGAGGCCGGAAACAATGCTAATAATTATGAAGTCATAGGACCAACGACAACCGTTGACTGCATTACCACCACTCCAGCCACTCCAGAGTCCTTAACGACTGACACGACTGGAGCATTGACTTCTTACACTACGGAGTCTTACTCATATGATTTCACTGGAAGCTCCATTCTCCCTACTACCACCACAACTTTCACTCCTTCTAGACTTGTATTTCCATCTTCATCAGACAAAATTCATTTTCGTGTTGGTAAGGAAAATTATCAAATGAAATTATGTGGCTAGACTTTCCAGCCCTTCCGTAATTAATTCCTGGAATAATTAACTTAATTCAAGATTGACCTTTCCCACAACCTTTCTACCCGGTTGAATAGAAAGTTGACTCTATTCGGTGGCTCATAACGTTTTGGATATCTAGTCACAGTTGCTTATCAAATTATTCACTGGTAGCAGATTGTCAAGCATAACATGTGTCCTCTGTAGAGAATGGGTTAGTTCCCGCATTAATACGGGTTCAGAATTAATTTAATAATGAATATTATTAGATTAGTAAACAATAGACGGCATGAAACACCCTGTATATAACGAGTTGTGTGTTTGACTGGGTTTCTAGAAGTTGAAGTGGAATTAAGAAGAATTGTCCTGGAATGGTTTCTAAATTCGTTATAGAATCCTAGAATTTGTATTCATTCCGGTGGATCTGACTCTGACAATGAACATGAACTTTAGGCCATACTCAAGTTTCAAAAACATAGTATTTCCAAGGAGGAGGAAGTGAATGGTGTTCCCAGCTTTTGAAATTTAAGGAGTGCAAATGGTAGAGGATTAACGAAGTGAGTATTGTTTAGATCTCCAGGAAATAACCCATTCAACAATTCTAATACGATTAAATTAAGGGCATCTTGTGGAATCTGAGAAGTCGCCATTGTTATCATCATGTTTACTTTAGCATTTAACCAAGATTTAAATCCACCATGACACATTCTGATGAATTCAAACGAAGGTTCAATTATTTCTGGGTCCGCCGTTCAGGAAGTTCTGGCGAATACGACCAAGTTTCTAAAATGTTCTTGGAAATAAGACGATGAAAATACTAAGTGCGTACGGGAGGAAGGAACGAAATTCAATTTGACTTATACATGTAATTCCACTAATACGACATTTGAGATGGAAGAATTTTCTATTTCAATTTTTGAATTGAATTCTACGTTCTTCACTGTAAATGTCACTGCCAATCCGTTAATAGATTATTTTGAGCAAATACTTTACTGGTGCTGACAATGAGTGTGAGGAATCGATCAAAGTGAAAGTCCTCTATTCACATACGGCACAATCCATTTTCCCGACAGACGAACAGGTTGTTGACTTTTTAGGTTTAGCGCCCCCATAGTCGACAAATGCCAAATTATTCGGAGGCAGTAGTTCCAAGCTAAAAAATTTAGATCCTGGATGCAAGGGCTTAAAAAACGAGTGATATATGATTTCCAAGGGAAAACCCTTTGGACCAAAAATCCATTACTGTTGCCCATACATTAGATTTGTCTACCACATATGTAACCCATAAACATTTGTGTTATGAGCTCTGAAGATTTAAGACCAGTCAAGAACGGGAGTTTCCTCTTGAACACCCCAGTGCAGTCCAATAGCAATAATTTAATTTACCAGGCAATTTGTTTGTCCTTTTATGTTACATTACGTTATGGACTATGATCATGAGAGAAAGCATTATTAGGATTTCCCAGGAAATAATTTCCTAGGCACATGCCATGAGGAAGAGAAAGTTAATTGGAAAGGATGAGATAAGGTCATGGGAATTTCTCTGTCTACATGTTGGGAAGCAACAATTTGTGTTGTGACCATAAATTGAATTTTAAGACCCCTTTCACATGATCTAAAACTCGGAGCAGACTAAAACGTTCAGGATTAGTCATGTCGAGTGTTCCGGTCATGAATTTTGAGGGTTTGCCAGGCAATTCCTGATTTAGTTATGCATACATTGGAAACTTTATGGAGAATATGGCTGGCGCGCTGTTTGGACGCGATAAATCAGTCATTTTTGTGGTCAGGAGTCTTGGTGAAACTTTTGTACAGCGAAAATGGTTGGTTCGGAATATCAGTTTTGCCTTTTACACCAATAATGTATAAATAAATGGAGTATTTAGTAGTTAAAGTCCAAGTAGTAATAATTGTAAAAGTGAATTTACATTTAACTAAGGTAATTAGTTCCCAAGTTTATTTACATATTGAGTATGACTGGTAATGACAATAAGCTTGAGAATAAGCCCAGTAGCACATTTGAAATTTTTAAACTGGCGCCTTCCCAAGCACTACACATCACTTATCTCCTCATAAATTAAAATGCAAATATTAATGGTGAGAGTTAGTAATCAAATTAATTCAGAGCAATGCAATGAAAACAATAATATTATTATATTATGCCTACAATATCGACCGGTCGGCCAAGGCAATTTTTTCATTTTATTATTATTATTATCTGGGACTCTTTCAAGTGAAGAGTGCACTTTAAAAAAACATTTGTATTTACTATTCGTCTACTATGTACACTCTGTATATAATAAAATAAAGCAAAAGTATCTCCTCAATAAATATAATATTTCGCCGAGTTGTTATGATAGTTGAGTTGGACGGACTCTCCATTCCATATATGTTTCCATTGCATTTATTTGCAAATAAAAATATCTCATAAGAGTTTTGAATGCAATTTCTGCCCAATCCATGACAGTTATAAATATGTGTGGCCAGGATACGGTTACGGATATGTCGTCTGATTTGGAACTTTTATTTTCCTTCGGAAAGTTCACAAGGAAAGTAAGAAGCTGGAGAAACAAAATTCAATTCCAAGTCCTCGGCTGTTGAGACTGGGACTGGATAAATCAAAAACTATATTTTATAGAGAAGAGCTTTATGGGTTCGCTAAGTACATTCTTTGATGTAAGATAAACTGGTATATTCCGGAAACATTTGATAAATTCCCTTTTCTCAATATGAGCTTGCCGCCGCGCCTGCTGTTATTTATTGAAATTGAAGCCAGAGACAAAATTTATATCGTAAACTCGGGTCCACTAGGGTAGTGTACCTTCACATAAACGGTAACGGGTCCCGTCCCGCAGTAAGTAAGTAGTAAACGGCTTATTTATTCTCAGACATTCCCTACAAATCTCGGCACTACATTACGACTTTTTGGTCGTAATTGGAATTCTGCTACTAAAATAATATTTCCTGGAAGGGATCTGACTTCCGCAACCGTAATGTTAAACAAAATGAATGACTGGACTTGAATTCCATCTTTAAAATTAACTTTTTGATAAATTTTTATCATATAACTCGTTGTTAGTCCGTTGTAACATCGATAAACGTACAGGTACATGCATCCATGGTTTAATAGCTATGACGAGGCTTTCATTCCTCCAATAGACAATGGAGATGGCTTTAAAGAGGTTTTTTTTCACCGCAGTTTGCAATTTGTGCTAGTGTTGCCTACAACCCATTACCCACGAAAATTACGTGATTATTTGGTCATGCCTCTCCGCAAAGATAAACTAATGAGAGTTTTACATAAAAACTAAATTATTATTTCACCTAAAATTGACTTTTTATTAAATCAGGAGCAAGATTCCCATCTGGGCGCCCGGGAGTCACCACTCTGAATTCCGAGACAGAAGGTCCAATTCGAGACTCCAGTTCTGGCTCAGCCTCAATTCAAGTTCCAGTCTATCGACCGCGTGGGACGTCTAACACACGAAATCCTTCCAGCTCTGGAATATTAGGAACAAAGAATATTCTGACTCTGGAGGACATTTACAAGAGCAGTGAGATGAAACAGCTTGGACAAGAATCCACGACTTCCACAGAACAATCCGTGTCACTTTCCGTGTCATCTTCTGAAGAAGGAGATGGTGCGACAGTCAGTCCACCTATACCATTTTCACCATCCAGAAGAATAATTGACAGACGACCAGTAAATGTACCAACGACGGATTCAACAATTAGTACCACACCAGAACAAGACATAACATCAACGACGACGACGGATTCTTGGACGACGACGACAGGGACAACGGAGCCCGGAGAATCTACAAATTCTCCGAGCATGAGTACAAAAATTGTAAAGACTGTTCGAGTGCGGCAAAGAATGCGGACCGGAAGTGCGGGGTTGCTTCGAGCAGGGAGTAGTGGCCCTTTAAGAACAAGGCCAGGAGGACCGTCCAGGATTCGCGTCGTCCAGCGACCTCTATCCCAAGACTACATCAAAACATTCCCAGAGTACCCAACTCCAGAGAGTGACCTTTTAGGGGAAGATGAGCAGAAAGAGGTCAAGAATGCTTTGATTGAAATCAAAAAATTAAAATAAAATCCATTAAAGCTAATATTTACATTATGATAATTTAATTTAATGTGTATGGAGTTAAAAATTTTAAAAATCCGGAATGATTTCAATTTTGAACGAGAAGAGGTTTAATGGAGGGGTTACTAGAATTAAGGATTAAAAATTATTGTTCGTATATTTAGATTGTATATAGTCAAAATGACCGACCAGTGCTGCTCCTGCTGCTTCATCTCAATCGAGCCAAATATTTTTTTTAGATTTTGTTATCTAAGCAATGATTAACTTTAAGAGTATGAGAGTGAATACGTACTGGTTAGAGTAATTTTAACTGTCATTCAAACTCAAATGGGTTTCACTTTTAGAAATCAAACATAGTAGCTCAAAACTCACAAGTTGAAGGGGTTTGCAATTAAGCATTTTTTAATCAAGTAGCTGAACTCAACCATGTCATGACATGAATCAATTCACTTTCACTTTAAACTGTGATCCACCCGTCCATTAACTTTTACAGTCTTATTTATTCATACAACGCACACTTATGATAAAATTAATTGTTAGTTTTCAAGGATTCTTAATGTTAAGTGTCCACATCTTGAATTTAGTGTTTTATTGACAGACTTTCTCTTCGTCTTAAATTGATACTCGGTTAAGACTATACCTTGAAGGAGAATATATGAATTAATTAATTTTTACATACATTACATATACATACATATGATTATTTACAGCAATAGTTTTATTTTGTATGTAACGTGTGTCATGACTTTCCAAAAATTAGATACACGTTCAACACGTCTGTGCCCGGCTAATTTTATTTATGTTCTCTGGTGAGTATGTGAGTGACGAATTTCATAATTAATTAGTTAAGTAGTTTTATTAATTTTAATCGATTTGTTGAGTCTTTTCCTAATTATTGAGTGAAAAATTACATAGATGTGATTTGTGGTAGTGCAACAAGAAAGGGGTATTTTATGTGCGTTTGTGATTTGTATGATTGTGTGAAACGGGAGTACAGTAAATAAATGCGATATTGTTAAACAATCAAAATAAATAAAGGATTTGGTTTTGAGTGTCATGTGGGCGTAGAGTGCCAGTGCCAGTTGATATCCTAGAAGGCTTCCTTGTAAAGTGCTAGTTGAAGGACTGGGAGAACTGCAATAGATGACAAGTCTGCGAGGATGGCCTGGTGAAAAGTGAAAATGAACACTGATGTAATTAATTTCTTAATTGTTGTTTGGACAGTGCATTTGTTTGGATAAAAATGTTAATGGAAGGCCTAGAATTAGAATAGTATCTCACGCTGAATGTCTGATTCGTTCAACAGATGAAATATAATTAAAATGAGTCGTTTCCTCCCACATTCCATATCTTCGGTGTTTGCATAGTCAGCATCTCCATAAAACTTAAGGGTCGAGACAAGGGATCATATTTTGATGTAAAATTCACAGCAGGTTGAAACATCTGAATCATTTAACGTCTTTTAGACCATTGATATTCAGAATTTCCGATTTCTTTTGGAACTTTTGTCGGTCGGTTACGGTCAAGTCAATTCACCATAGTAGCTATTTACGGAACGGCTAGTGATATACAGTACTACAATATTTATGCGTTTCCAAACTAAAGCACCACATCAAAATGTGCTCGTAACACAAGCATCTTGTACTTGCTGGATGTTGCCTTATTTTGCAAATTCGACGTGAATATTTTTACATGCCGATCAGGCTTTCAGACATACTCAGGATACCAGCGAGAACTTAAAGAATCGGGCAATAATGAATTTGACATTTTTGGGTTGTCCCTTGTGAGACTTCTTCCAGCAAAGTAACTCAAATAGAATTGCAGACGCAGAAATACATAGAAGTAAGAAAGGAGTTGAATATAAATTATTGGATGAAAAGTACATATTTGCTTCTAGTATTCGTATGCGGAGAATAAAATAAAAATTCTACGATTTATCCTTGAACTTGACTTTGAGTGCTGTGAAAGACAAATCGAAATGGAAAGTAAAAAAAATGAAAGGAAACGAGTTGAAAGAAAATTAGTTTTTTTTCCTTTCATTAGTCTCAAGAGAAATGGAGAAAGTGGTTCGAAAGTAGTCAGTTTTAACCCCAACCCTGGGAATAATAATTATAAAAATATTCTTCCACTTTTTTGGCTTTCCTTGATTAGATGTCCGCCCCTGACTTCCGGTTCGTTGACTTTAGGACTCACTGCGGTCAACAAGAAGTAATTCAAATGGTAAAATAAATTGAATGAATCCGAAACCTATTGCGAATTCTTTCCTGTGTAGAGTAAAACTTAAGTCGCCCTTTGATCCTGTTGGATATAGGGAAATAATATCACGTTTCAATGAGGTCAACTCCAGTTCTACCCAAAATTTGAGCGCAGTACGCGAGCTAGAGGAACAATAAAATGTTTTGAAAACATTATTGCGACCCCACGCAGCCCACGCACCGAATGAATGACCTACGAGAAACACGCGTTTGGGCAGCGTAGGTGGGGTTGTATAATTTTCTTAGCACGGTATTCGAGTTTGATGTTTACGCTAAAATGAGAATGATTCCTTGGGTAATCATTCTGTCGTACTTACGTCCACAGTTTGCGGCTGTTGAGCTCTCATTAAATTGTCTCTTCGAATGCTAAGAACTCCCATGGCAAAAAGAGACAAGATTTGAATGGAATTGTAGGCCAACAAGAGGTCCCAGAGCTGGAGAACTTGTTCTGCAGGCAAATATCCGCTGAAACCTTTCATGAGCCACTTGAACACAACACGGAGTCTGTGGGGGCAATGAAATAAAAGGGAACAGCTTGTTATTTCTAGTGTCTCCTTCACTCTCCGCCATATTTTAATGTTTGCCCACTCATACAAGAACTGGCTAAGACCAGATTTCTCTGTGGTCCATCAACCCCAGGGTCCCACGGAATATTTACACTTCCCTCTATTAGCAGTAAAAGTAGTGGGAAACCACGAATGGCCGGTCAGAAGCCCGGGCTTGTATTTAGTCCGGTAAGGTCTGAGGGACTTTCTCCATATAGGGCACTGGAGAAAGTGGGAGAAAACTCACTCATCCACTTGAGCCAGAGCTTCCATTCGACACCTCGCTTGGAATCGGTCATTTAGGGTATAATAAAAGGAACTATGCAAGCTGCTGCTACTGCATTTCAAAATCCGGGCGCACATCTGCACTGAATAGCGATTTAGTTAAAAAAAGAAAAGCACAAATAAACTGAAGAAGAGAAAAATCTGAAGCCAGAAACCCATTCAAAAAGTTGATGATATAGCAAAATTCTACCCTCACTTTGTACAATTGTTAGCAATAAAAATATGGGTTAATTTGTAGTATTGAATTTGGTGTTATATAAAGTTTGTCGCTCCATATCTTCTTAAATCTCACACAGAAATCTCTATCAAGTTAGCTTCAGGAAGTGGAAATAAGTTATGAACCACCCTCCACTTCTCACACAGAAATCTCTATCAAGTTGGCTTCAGGAAGAAGTGGAAATAAGTTATGAACCACCCTCCCCTTTGCAAAAGGTGTGGGCAGGAATTTGATCAAATCTACAAGGAAATACGCTAGCTCGTTTGATGAAGAAATTGGAAAACGTGTACATTTGAGTAGAAGCGGTTCTTGTTAGTTTGACTTGAGGAGAAAGTCGTAAGGAGTCTAGATGCGGTGAAAACAAGAGAATTGAGGTCATCAGTGGAATTTCTATAACATTAAAAGCGGTCCAAACGGTCATGATATAGAAATACCTCTTGTCTTCAGGCTTTGACCGTACAAAGTTTTACTTGAAGAAATCCAATAAAAAGAAACTGGGAACACTTTTTTCTAATTCTTATGCTCAACTATTATGTGCACTTTGCGACCACCATTGAGGATTCCCTAAAATCTAACGGCATGTAACAACAGAAAATAGTGCTCAAGAATTGGTCATATCGATGACTGTGTTATATGAATAAATGTACGTTTCTCTTTTCACATGACAGGAATTTGAAACAACGACTACAAAAGTTACAGAACGTCTGCAGGTTTAACAAATTGAGGAAATATCAGTACCAAGTTACCGGTGCCCAAATATCGACATTATTCTGTCCTTAGAATTCGTACAATTTGGTCAAAAGCAAAACATCGAATAATGAAAGGAAGGTTACATTTAATTTACATTTAAGATAACCTCGTGATCTCGAAGTCAAAATATTAATTTAGCATGAAATTACAAAACCGCGATAGAATTTAGGCTGAAAATATTGAAATATCAAAATCATGGCCTCCGCAATGGAATGTCAACCCAATTTAATGTAAAATTGTAATAGTGCCCTTGCTCTGCTCGGACCCAGCCCATATCGTAGTATACTTGTACAACTTTTATGCCATTACACGGTTTCTAATAGCCAATGTTGTGTATAGAAACGTAGTCTCATCAAAACTGGGATTAGGGTCGTCCTAAAAATTTGTTAATGAATAAAAAGGTTAGCGGCTAAGTGATTAAAGATAAGGCGAGACTGA
>JAQGCA010003561.1:0-11607 GCA_034698945.1 Protaphorura quadriocellata | reverse complement strand
GCAAATACGTCACTCAATCGGTCGGATTATACTCCAGGTAATTTATCCAGATCTAGAAATGATTGCCCCATAGGTGCGATCCGTGGTGCCAGCGTTCAACAGTTTCTAAAAAGCTGTAGTTTCAGAGTACATTGCTTATTCACACAGTTCGCCAACATATTCTAATAGAAGAACCAGAATATCCTTATCTATCAATTTCAAATCTTCCATTGAATATTTCAAAACTCACTTTTTATATAGTACTGCATCACTTTGTAAGTAAAATGTCCAGCCAGCCTCGGCCAACCGGCGGAAACCAGCTTCTTTTGAAGACTGCAATGATTTATTGTAATGTGTTCAAATGACAAGCCCATCAAGCCAAGGTTATTTAGGCCGGGATAAGGGGTTGCCTGTGCGCTCCTGACAACTGGTCTCTCGTTTCGATCAACTTTAGCGCACGTACCCCATAATATTTTATAGGTTCACCGTTTACAATCTACTTGTGATTCCACATGAGAAGTAATTATTTTAAATCATCCTCGAACTCACTTCATCAATGTCGATCGACAAATTTTTTAAACACCAGTTTCCTAGACGATTGTATCTGCATGGCAAGTGGTGGATTAAACGTCGTCGACCTTCCCTTTTTACTACGGCGTCTTTTGAACCGAGATGTGTGCCATCCTGGATCGAGCTGACGTAATGGGTGATTTCATTTGGTTGAACGATTTATCTGAGAGAAAGAAAGAAAAGGATAACGTGAGGAAGAAGACAAGTTTGGACCCCTTGGACTTTACACGAATGATTGAGCAGTTGCTTTGGAATCACAAACGAACAAACAGAGGATAATTCCATTGTAACACGACGCAATTTCTTCTCAATCTCGGAAAACTGTGACTTCGAATCCGGAGGTACATCTCGTCGTTATGTCTATTCGGAATCATGTATGCGTTACTGGTTATGAATGCGGGTTCTGGGATAAGCATTTCTTCTGGCATTGCTTTTAAAAAGCAATTGACGTCATCGAGATGAAGTCGGTCAATATCGTTATATCGACATACGCTATCCTGTAACAATTTTAATAATTAGCCTACGTTATTTAATCTTATTATTTATACACAACTGGTTGGACTGAGGAATGGATGAAACTGAAATCGATTGTTGTTGCTGGATTTCCATTGATTTCGCATCATTGAGACAGGATTTCATCTCCAATTCCAATTGCATCTTGTGGAAGTTGTGCGCCAAATATTGACAATGCAAATTAGTTATGTTTCCTTTACCTGAGAACTAGACCAGACCAACGAAATCTCCTGAAAGAGATGACAAAAGAAATCACTTAAGATAAAGTTGAGTAAAACTATTATAGTTATTCGTTACCAATGTATTAGTTTGTTATATTTACTCCACAATTCTCTCACAAATGAAGTGAGTTTTGTGCATTTTGTTGCCATCTAGAAACAGAACAGGACAAGTGAGACAGTACTACATGACACGTTTCTTATCGTCATGGCCAAAAATGGATCGCTGATTATATTTTCGCCAATTTTGTGACTTATAAAATGCAGCAGCTTTCTTAATTCTCTTCACCGGAAGCGTTTTCGGCCACCGCGAACCGCAATGAACATTTTTGAATGTACTTAATCGCACGTCAGTCCGGTTTACCCGAAATTACAAGTTGATTCGATGCCAAATATTTATGATGATTTTCAATTCGGGTGATCGTGGACGACATATGTCTCAGGAAATAATATTTTGTTCTGCGTTCACTGATTGACAGTGTTTTCAGTTTAACCGATTCCGATCGATAGTATTAGCAGTATGATTAGTTTGTTCGTCATCCAAGGCGAATTTCATTGAGCGTATAGTATTCCGGAAGAAACCGGAAAATGTTTAAATTTAGATTTGTTTTATTGGAGTATTAACAATACTGAAGAGAAATAGAGAATCTTAATTTAATCCCGTTTGTGTTAGGTACACCGTAATAGATACCGTTATTACGGTGTCAGGTACACCGTAATAGATACCGTTATTACGGTGTCAGGTTCACCGTAATAGATACCGTTATTACGGTGTCAGGTACACCGTAATAACGAAATTAAGCAAAAATTGTCATTAAATAAGATGTAATTGTTCGTAAATTCACTTAAATCGTCGCAGCTGTACCAGGGTGGTCCGAGATAGTCGCATAGTCGCATCCAGTTTGGATGGCAATGACGTTTCCCATGCGTTGTCTGAGGTCAAACGTTGAGAGACATACGTTGGAAGTGGATTGAAGAGATTACTCATTCGTCATTTAGGACGATGAAAACCAGTAATTTTTGTCTTCGCATTCCAGGTATTTTCTTGCTCGCAGTCTATTGCATGCAGGTGCTCGTACAACTGGATTGATTAATCAGAATAAAAAAAATTGTTAACCATTTTTTCATAACATTCAGATTTCCCAATTATTATTTTGTATGCAATGCAGCACTTCCGCTTGGCCAAGTTTGCGGGGTTTGCTACTGAACAACTACCACTGAAAAGTTAGACCGAACCAAACAAATGCTAATCAGTGTTCAATATATCTCAGTACTATGATGACACATTATTTTAAGTTGTGGAAAATACATGTGCCTAGAATCTAGAATATAATATTTTGGTAAGTTCTTCGATGAATAACTTAATTCTGTGTAGACTACACCAAATGCTGAAATTAGAAACTGCTGACGATATATTTGACTTCTATCTACACTAATGTAATGATAGCATTATGCATAGCATATATGTACACGTCTAATCAGTAGACAGTGAGGTCTAAAAGTTTTGTACTCCATCCTGACCAATTTTGAATGAAAGTGGCGGGAAAGTGTAAATTGTTGCCAAATTTTTCCCTTCGCGTTTGAACAGTATGACTATTGACGCAGTTGACAATTAAGAAGTGGAGGGGAAAATTCGGCAACAATCGGGTCAGGAATGATACTTTGAATTTACATACTTATTAGGTTGTGCGAAACTGTAATTTTAAATATTTAACTTTCTAATTATCAAATTTCTAAAAGTTCATTTTCTATTATCAGTATGTAATTTTGTTTGAATGTACTTGTTGAGGCATTTTGAGAATAATATTTGATTGGCATAAAAATTTTCTAAATATGAATAGTTATTGCATTTTGTGATAGAGGAATGACCACTATACATAAATACATTCAAAATTAGTAGGTACGTTTGAAATGTACGTAATTGTCTATTGTCGATTGTAATAATTCTTATATAATAAATATTATTAAATTCAAATGAATCAATATTAATCAAATCCACTCATTTGACAATACATTGATACTATGAAATACATGATTGTTGTTAGTGTTTGTTGATTATATGCGTTGTATAACGGTGGTGGCGGAATTAAAAAATATAAATTAAAGAATTTGAACATTTCGTGATATCTAAGCAGGTGTTTGACTTCCTGACATAATTAATAAAAAGAGGAAAATAAGGTAAGTTCATGATTCATAGAAATGCATAGTTAACAGGTGAGTAGATGTACACATTTGCATTCGTTTCACGGATGTAGAGGTATAAGCAGTACTTTTACTTACGAGGGAACAACTTAGGCTGTCCGTAAGCGATTTCACCCAAACTTTTTTTTCTGAAAGACATTCACCCCAAACCCTCAAAAATATCATCAGCTCGAGCAACTCTCAAAACTCGATTTTTAAAAAAAACTTGAAATTTTTTAGAAAAAGTGCAGAGAGCTCTTTGTTCTCAAGTTTTTAGCTTGGGATATAACATGTAACTTTCCCCCAAATTGATCTCAAAACCCAATTTTTCTTCAAAAATTGTAAAATATATTGTTTTCAAAAACCAATTAAAATGAGTAGAATAATAAATTAGAAGATGGAAAACCTCATAATTTTACATATTGAAATGATTTTCGTCCAGGAATTAATACTTCTTGTTGTAATATTAAATTGATATTTATTTTCTGGGCGAAAATCATTCATATATGCAAAATTATCGGTTTACTTATAAGTTTTGTTCGGATTCCACAGTTCCCAATTTTACCCAATTGTAAAAAACGTTTAAACCTGGAGATCCAAAATACAAAATGTTCGGACCCGCGCGGGTTGTATACTGAATAGTCACGACTCCCTCAAGTTGCTTAAACTGTATTGGGGAAACCCGAGACCTATTTGTCTGAATGCTTATAGAAGGAGCTTATGGTTTTCTGATTGATTCTTAACATGGTCAACAGTGCTGATGTAGACTGAGTCATGTATGTAATAAAAGTGGACTAGGCAGAAGTGTGCAATTTTCTGGCTTCTTGCAAATACCTTTTATTAAAACCTGAAATGACTTTGTACATATGGGACACTGAAGACATAAAGTGAGTATGCTACTCAGGGTTGACGACTGGAGCTGAGACTTGTACTCAGCTCCCTCGGTCTGAACAAAAGAAGACGAAGAGGAACTAGTTGACTAGTGGTCAAAAGCGACTTCGCTACTTCTGAACTCGGGGTGACAAGTCGCTCGGGGGGCCGCTGGTTCATGCACTTGCGGCGATCTCCTTTACAAAATGTTTATTTATTTACTTGGCATTCAGGAGCGTATTGGTATGACACGAATGAATTACTCCTCATGAAATAGAAATTTCGACATGAAAAATCCAATCCTTCTTTGAGACGGGTGTTGGGAAATCCAATTCAAATTTACGTTAATGAAGACAGCATTGGGTACTGACCTTAGGGATTCATTGTACAAAAGTGAATATTGAGGAGGATAATTGAATTTTAGATGAATGTCGTGCCCAAGAATTGAATAGCTGCTACGCGAAATGTTTTACCGTTTGACAAGAGGAACTATACCTGAGTAGTGATAAATCGAATAAGAAGCAACTCGCTCCACCCTTCCAAATTCATCAGAATATGCTGGTAACTGTTTAGAAATTAATGGAACTCAAGATGTTCCGACCAAAAATATTTTTGTACACAATATCACCAATCCTATTAATATATTTTGAATCCCTATTGCCGAAGGAATATCAGCTTCAGGATTCTAATTCTTTTCTGAAAAGCTTCAATGTCTGTGTGACGGTAGTTGTAACATTTGAGAGTAATGTTAAGCTCGAACCCTCGTCAGAATGAATCAAACATTTTAAATGGAGTCACATATTCCAAAACAGGTATGAGAACAAGGAGCCACTCGTTCTCCTCCGAAGAAATCTCCTCTGCGTTGCCTACATCATTTTTGTTCCGGACACAAGAATTCAAATAAATCCTAAAGAATTTCATAATGTGTACGGAATTCTGCGATGGAATATAAGAATGTTGGAAAATTGAAAGATGTCGATAGTATTGAACCCTGGTCAACGAAAACACCGTTGATCGGCCCGTTTACTATGATAGCAAGAGCAATTATATTAATCTCCGTGATTACAACCTATATATTTCACACTTTGATCAGAAATTTCTATTGTCCACATTGAGGTACTTACACAGCACAGGTAGTATTGACATCAAGTGTATGACAGTCGAAAGAGAGTACGACTTTAACATGATTCCAAGCTTAGAAAATTGAGTTCCGTTAAAACATATTGGCTACAACTTTCAAACATGCGATGGTGTACAGAAAATTCCATTCAAATTTGAATCATTTTTTAAACCATGAACCATCAGCTTAGTATTTCATAGTCGGGTCTGGTGTGGTGAGCATCGTATTCCTTGGCATCGTTGTATTTGGACTCAACTCACTATTCTGTACTTCGGTGTGTTCATCGAACAAAGTCCAAACATTGCTTTTCTCCACACATCTAGACGTCTGACTAAAGTGTGGGTTGTGACCTTTGGTCTCTGGCTTTTCAGACTTGATCTCTCCACCCGGGTTGAAACCCAATTGGACAAATACCTACGACATACCGAATACTTTCCAACTATTCGCACCTCTTAATATTAATCAGAAGTTGCCTCAATTTCTTATGTGGAATAAAACTCAAAATCCTGTGTCATTTTTAACGAACGGAGATACGGATCCAGACAAATGAGGATGAAGTAGTTGTGACAATTAAAAAGCGTCCTCGGTGGGTTTTTGATCAAATCTCTGCAACCTCCGAGTAGGTGTTTCTGTGTGAGGATAATTATCTTGAAGAGTCTACAACTTACTTCAATCCGTTGAGAGAAATGTTCTTCAGTGGTGATTCAAATTTTCTGGAAACTCTTTGCTCTTTAGGAATGACAAATAACAAGAAACCGTACATAGAGCTGGTCTATAAAAGAGCTCAATGTCTCATGAGCTCAGGAATCTACAATTTATTCGACAAATGGAATTCATTCTTTCGTAACGGTTACATTAGAGTGGCGAAGCGTCATTTAGGTCAAAAGGAGACACATCACTGTGTTAGCCCTTGCCCCATTAAACTCTTCCACAAGTCATCAAAATATTTATCATTGGTTTTACCGGATTGTCCCTCGCGACATCAACGCTGCTTATCGAAATGAGACATTCCGCCTACAGAAAAATGTCCGCCTTTCTAATGTTTGTTGAGTCATTTGGGACTAGAGTGTTCACTCACATTCTGTGGCCTAGAGAGCGTGTGTATTCAATCACAATCAAACGTTTGTCTGGCATTGTCCCAAGCAAAAGATTGGGAAGGATTTGACTTTCGGAATTGAACATTTGAAGCGGACTCAAGTCAAACCGTTCTAACAAGAGTACATCGGCTAATGTACTTTCTGGAATAAATTGAGCTGTTGCTGTATACACATTAGAGGTGTGAACGGGCCGACTTTTGGTGGCCCGGCCCGATCCGGCCCGTTTATTTTTCAGTCCAAATCCGATCCGGCCGGAAATATTTTTTTAAAAATCGGCCCTGCCCGATCCGACCCATTTGCTTTTAAGTCCGAGCCCGATCCGGCCCGAAATATTATTTCTTGTCGGCCCGATTGTTTTTAAGTCTGGACTCGATCCGGCCCGAAATATTTTGATTTTGAAATTGAAGGAGTAAACAGTACTACAGTACCATTTACTAGATTTAGCAGGAGAATTGAAATCGTATGCTGAGTGTATTACAATTTATTTTAAAATTGCTTATGTATTTGAAACAAAAAATAAATATTAAAAACGAAATGAAATCTAACCGGTTTCCTTAAATGAAGTTTGAATTTTGGTTGAAGGACGCGTGATCGCGCGTATACAATTAGTATTTGATGGTTGCGCAAAAGACGTAGAGATGACACTTGCATTTCAGTCATCCGCTTCTCGCCTTCATCGGGATAAGATTGGTGAACGGGCCACCCTTTTTCGGGCCGGCCCGATCCGGCCTGTTTGTTTCTAAGTCCAAATCCGATCCGGCCCGTTTGTTTTTAAGTGCGAATCCGATCCGGCCCGAAATGTTTTTTAAAAAATCAGCCCGGTCCGATTTGGCCCGTTTACTTATCAGTCCGAGCCCGATCCGGCCCGAAATATTTTAACATTTTTTCGGCCCGATCCGTCCGAAAGTCGGGCCGGGCCGGTCCGGCCCGACCTGGCCCGGCCCGTTCACACCCCTAATACACATTGAGTACTTTCGTTTATATTATTAACATTATTTGTTCAATTACATAGATTGCAAAAAAGAAATTGTTTCCAGTTGATTTGGATCAATTTTACATGTTTCAAAATTTGTTTGTCAATTAAATTATTAAAAAATATACTAACGTCGGCGAGAACGAATGCCTCGGTATCATTTAGACACCACGTCTCGAGGTGGTCATTTTCCCATTGTCTTTTAGAAAAAGTTGGCAAAACATTGGTACGTGTTTCGTACATGAAGGGATACTGATCATTTTGTGTAGTGACTTTTTTACAGGTGATTGTGAAAATTGGAATGACCTTCTAAAACGTATTAAATTATATTATATATATAATATATATATATTTTTATCGTAGGTTTTAATTAGGTGGATTATTGTTGAGTTCCTAACATCACACAGACGAACTGGTACAACATTCGCCGCTACAGGATTATTACGATTTATAAAGGACAGTTAAATTTCTTCATAGCGCGAAGAGATGTGGGGCGAACAATTGGAAACTCGGCACAATTGCTCATGTTGCGATTATGAAAAGACCTGATTTTTTTCTAAATTTTATATTCCGAAAGTGAAAGTGAAATATTGACCTCAACTTGTAAAGCGCGTATAGGATTTTTTCAGAGTTTTCATTTCTTTCGGACACATCTGAAAGAGGTTAAAAATAATCCGAAAGGATTGTTTCCAAAAGTACGATGTCAATGATGACCATCCGTGTCAGAAATAGTCGAAATTCAAAATTGTTTCAAATACTTTTCCCCAAAATAATCCATTAGAACCAGAAACACAAATTAGGGCAAATTTCTTTATTCAAAAAATTTGCACTATGAAGGGGGTAGAATATCCCCGGAGCCGAAATAAAATTGCGCGGTAGTTGAAAGGGACGCAGCCGACTGTCTGGAAGGTCATCCACTAGGATTTGTGCAGAAAAGTTAAAAATAAACTCTAGTCAGTGGCCTTAAACAAATTCGTGTGGCAAATCGAATATGAACTTATAAAATCCCCAATGAAAAACATGTGGCGGGGAATTCTTCGTGACCCTGAACCTGCCGAAATGTAATTTGAAATGATGAATTTTGTTATCCGAAACCTGGACAACCTGACTATAAGCTGGTGTGCCAGCAACTTTAAATGTTTTCCAACCAGCTCATGGCAGTCTCAGCACTCTTGGGTCTGAGTGTCGTTCCACTTATCATGTCGCCACCGTGAGTCAAAATTAAATCAGTTCATTTGATTAGCCATAAATTAAGGCGAATAATTGAAAAAAAAGTGTCGCTGAAATGTACCCAGGGGACGCCGACGAAGTTTTGCTCACTACATTGCTGTGTCCTCGGCAATATCTCAGTAGAACACCGCGTACACGGCCGTATACAAAGTTAAAACCGAAGAAAGTTTTACCCCAAGTGGGCAAGACCTCTGAAAGCCCACAAGAAAAAATCCGGTCGAATTTTCTGGATTTAGCTGGTTGAGAAAGAAGTTTCAAGTCAACATAGTGACGAGTTGAATTGCGTTTGGAAACTTTCTTTTGATGATGAAATACGCTTTCCCCCAAAAGGGGTAGAAATATTTGAAATTTATGGAAGCAGAGTTTACCCCCCGCTCGAGAGAAAGGTGGAGTACATTTTGAGCAGAGAAAAAATAATAGTTGTTGCAAATTGAAATTTTGATTGAATAAATAAAGTGTCCTTTATAAATCGTAATAACCCTGTACAGGTTGAGGTCCGTTTTGGCAATGCTTTTCGTAGGCGTCGTTGCGCTCTTTAGTAGCCGAGCACAATGCCTGATGTGGTCCAGACGTGTGTTTCCTAGCCGCTTCCACTTTTCCGCTAATAAACACAGAGATGAAGCAGAAGAGAAGGAAGAACGGACAAGATGTGGTCGCCATTAACAACAAAATTTCCTTGCCAATGCTGAAATTACAATAAAATTAATTGATTTTGGAATAGTAGTGGACACCACTTAAAATAATTCCTAGTTGACAAATATTCTCTGCGCAGTAGCGAGTCTAGGACTTTTTGGCACGTAGGCACAAGGAGATTTAACCGGACACCCGTCGCTTGCGGGGGTCCCCGCGGAGCGGCCGCCGGAGGCGAAGAAATTTTTTCGGCCCTTTGTAGCAAATATTGCATGTAAAACGTACTTTTAACACCAAAATTTTAATACAATGGCGGCTAGTTTTCGTCATATAGGCACAGGCACAAAATTACACGTAGGCACGGGCCTACTTGTGCCTGTTGCTAGACTCGCCACTGTCTCTGCGTCCAAAAGGAATATCAAAAAAAGATTTAACTTGATGAAATTGAAGTTTACCTGGCTTTTTAGTTTTTCAGAACATTTTTTACCAGAATTGTTGTAAATTCGCCTCAATGCATGGTGGTCCATAACATTTCGGACGTCGTATGGCCTTGTATAGAATTTTACAGTGGATCTGGTGCGCTAAAACATTTGAATATCTGCAGCGAAGAACGATAGACGAATTATGAAAGCACCCGCGAAAGCATTTTATTTTATTTTTGTCCAAAATCAAATGATATCAAAATAATTTTCACACAGGATTCCCACCATTTTTATTTATCAAATAATGTTCAAATGCCAAAATCAAATACGATTGTTTGGTTTATTTGTGTACCTAGATTGATTAGAGTGGCGGCCAATTAAATTAATTCGTATTCTGAATTAGTTTACAAAACAAATCTAATTATATTGTAGCTTCATGAATTTTAATATTGCATATGTTATGTAGCTGTGTACATATATAATGTGGTAAGTTGACTAAACCGGTAGCCACATCTTCTATGGTTTTTGGATATTGTCCGGATGTCTCAGTATGACACGACGTCGAATTGGATTACTTCGGGATTCTACAACCCTAGTTCCGTTAAAGTAGCCGAAAATTATGTATTATTGGAAGAGCTTTTCCTCAGTATGTACGGTCCCGTAGTAAGAAAGACAAGTAACTTTATAGAATAATTTGACGTTTATAGAATAATTTGAGAGAAGACCCTTGTCTCAAAATCGAAATGTATAAATTTTGCCTCAAAATTGTACTTACCACCGGTTTATTTATGGACCATCCTGTATGGATCTATGACACTGGCCGTCAGGCATCGACAAACATCCGCAGATTCGTGGAAATTGGATTGCTCTGCATTGGTCGGCGGCTGATAGCTTTTCCCAGAAAAAAAGTGACCCAGTCCTCCTTAACGCAACCACCAAACACTGTGAGTCAGAGGGAATTTGGGCCGATTGTTAACAACAATCAAAACTGAAATTCGTAACAGTATTAAAATAAATTAACGTGTCCTCACTTCAATATAATAAAAAGTTGCTTGTACTCCGTTCCGTACTAGCAATAACAATTTGCAAAAATTTGACCAAACTGCGAGTGCAACTTCCACTTCTACAACTTAGCATTCACACCAAACAATCCATTCATCAACATGACACTAAATAAAAATCCCATCGTTCGTTCACACTTCGATTCAACCCAATAAAAAAGGAAACAAATAAACATAAAATCAATTTACTTTCTTCCATCATTCGTCGCATCTCTGTCATACCTTCCTGCTCTTCATCAAAAACAAAGTGTATTTAATCTATTCCACAAAAAATTCAGGTTCGCCTATTTTTCATGAATTCATTAAGAAAGTTTAACGCCCTCACGTACAAACATTTCTGTGTATGACACGACACACCTTTCAATTGATGTACACACACTGCAGAATGCAAATGCATCATGTCATTACACGTGTTTGTTGAGTTCCCCCATACCAGTAATGTTAGGTTATGAATTCATAAGTGGTGACATGAAAGGGATAGTGTCTCTGCTGAAAGCGTAGATATCTTGACCGCCTCGACAGAATTAAATTAGACGGGATTTGGTGGCAAATACTACATAATTAGCTCAGCTCAGGTTTTCTTATAAATGGATTTCCTGACTTGAAAAAATCCTGGAGTGCCAAAGCCAATGGGAGTTTGACATGCGAGTGCGGGTGTGAGTCAAGTGCCCGGATTCGGGTATTCTAGTCTTACCCGCCTGCCTCGTCAACTTGCGATAAGGAGGAGGAGGGAAAGGAAGAGA
>JAQGCA010003560.1:0-11607 GCA_034698945.1 Protaphorura quadriocellata | reverse complement strand
TGGTGCTTGAAATTTTGGCCACGCATATACCAGTACATAGCTAACAACCTTGCAAAATTTCGAGCAAATCCGCCAAACAACAACGGAGCTATGGTCTCTCAAACTTCGGAAAAAACTTTAGGAATGGCCCTCGTACTTTTCGCACACTCGTGTCAATTTCTCGTTGTTATTTTTCTTACGCGGATATTAGCATTTCTTCAAATCAGAGTCAGCTGAAGTACACTATACACTTCATCGAAAAGCATTGAATGGATCCTTACATGATACAATTGTTTCTTCACAATGCCTTAGAACACGTTTAGAAGTTGGACACCATTTAAACCATCATAAAAAATAAAAATCTCTTAGTCTATTCTCAGATTTTACTAGGTGGTGGATAACCGACCCACCTACATAAAGTGGAATATACCACGCCAAAAACTTGTGTAGTTTAAAATGATTATAACTTTTGTGTATAAGTTGCACTGCCCAATAAAGAGACTGACTGTTACTGCAATTCAAAGCGCTGTCATTGTAATGTCATGTCAAGAGATTTAGCAAAGGTTCAAGTTTGGTTTTATTTAAATATCTTGCAAACCCAATGAAGTCAACCAACATGGCAATCCCGAATTTATAACTTGCTTCGAACTTGGATCAATAATTACTGTGATGTAATTAATTACTTTCAGAAATCCAACGTGTATTCTATAGTTGTAATTAAATGCTTTGGGTGTAGTTATAATTAGAAGAAAAAATCATCGTTTATTCAAAACGATAATCACTGACGTTACAACAACGTTAGCCCCTAGGACTCAGTATACGTTACAAAAATATTTTTACAAAATAATTGAGGGTTAAATAATTGTTTAGAAGTTTAGTATCCAGTTGTAGAATTATATAAGCGATTTTGTAATATTTGTGAGGAACCCTTTAGTGCTATAATGGCGACGTCAATAGAAAGTTGTTTAGGCAGACGAAACTTTTCGCGAAAATCTTCAAAGAAAGAGGTTATAGTGCCTCTACCTCCCACCAAAAGTCCTATCACTTCCAGGTGGCGAAGCTGGTAACTCTGTAACAGGTAGGGGATGCAAGGGTCATAAATTTCTTTCTTCAGCAAATTAATCTCTAGAGCTTGACCTTTCCCAGTTTCAATTCTTATCGTTGGGTCTATGATGAATCCATCTCTTGTGATTGGATCAAATGCTATTATATCAATACGTCGATTTGAATCTGACTCACTCACACAGTGTACTTCTTCGTGTACGGTAAGACTCGTATTCTTCAGAGCTGAAGCTATTGTTGATCTAATTCGGTGGTGCCGAGAGGTAATTAAGAGATTTCCAAATTGACATTTGCCAAGGACGTGACCAAGGGATTCGAACTCGTTGCAGTGTCTACAACGGGAACCGACCTGACTTCTGCCTGGAACTACTCTCACTGGGGGTACAACACCGACCATTTTAAGACCATTCAGCCACTCTGTTGACGACAATCCCTTCTTTTCAAAAATTGCTTTGTTAACGGAAGGGCATTCGTCAAAAAGGTAAACATCTTTTCCTTTGGAGGGCAATGAACACCAATTTTCGTACTCCCGTGTTCGTAAAATCTCCCGCATTACCTTAGACTTCCATCCTTCTTTACTGGACTCGACAGACTCAGCTGACTTGTAATTGAATTTATATTTATTTCAATTACTCGTATGGTAATTACTTAAAATATTTAAATGCAAAAATGTTAAGCGTGCATATACAAATACAATGTTAACACATGAATACGTCCGTTCGAATTTAGTAATTTGAACTTCAATTTGTGATTGTAATATTGAATATTCAATACAATTACGTACATAAATTTTCTATTTCATTACTCTCTAATTTTGCTCCTTGTAATTGTAATTGTAACCTCTTCTTGTAATAATAATACTTCAAATTTTCACATTCATAAACTCGGGAGTAACTCGTAATTGTAATTACATACATTTTGAAAGTAACTGACCCAAGTCTGGTCTGGACGGCCAAGAGTGAGACACAATTTGAGAGAATACCGCAGGCATCAAGGAAGAATTTATGACACGTTAAATGTTTGCTGAATTTTTGATATATTGTAGACTTCGACCTCATGAGTATACGGGGTTCGAAAATAATAAGACGATTGCATATTGTTATACACCCAGGCCAGCATAGATTGTTCGCAATTAAGAATGGTTGCCGAGGAGGTTTCCTTGTTTCGAAGTTCGGTTGTGACAAGCGGATGTCACCTTTTCCGACTAGATTTAAATTGAGGTCTAGATTTGATGTAATGCTGTTTGCAATTCCGATATGTCGTACGTATATCATAAACACCATGGACCGCGACGTTCACGTTCACGGTCTCGGGGATCTCGGGGATCTACCACTTCCCATTCGCCCGTTCCGGCTGATGAGTATACCTTCCCTGAGCTTCAGCTCCCTGACCTTCCGCATGAGCGGAAGCGGAGCGGAGCAGGAGCAATTGTTTTCCAGCCTTTGAATTCTGACCTTGAGATGGATTGGAGTCCAAGACCCCGAGGTATGAAATATATTCATCTAGACTAGAAGTCTAGTTCGTGGTCAACAATATATTTGTCGACTAATTTCAATCAGCGAATTGTTGACCTGGAAAGGCATCTGAGCATCTGAATAAAACCAAACTTGAAATCTGAACTCATCTTGTCAGTTCAAACAACATGGTGTAATCAAATGGTCTCCATTCGCATGTCCAGGAGTTCGGAAACGTTTTTCATTGTTCCGGCCGAATTAAAGTCACTCCATTTTTTGAAAAATATTTCTGATTTTACACAGTTTTCTACGGATTTGATAAATTTATCGTATAGATATTTTATTAACTACTCAATGAAAGTTTCGAATAGTTTCTAAGATTGAGTGTATTTCGACAGATCCATAAAAATAACCAATATCATATTCGAGTAACGCATTTCGTCATTTCCAGATGGTAGCGGAGGGCTTGATACGCTAAATTCTTTGGAGCACATTGACTTGAGACCTCTGGCTGATTCTGCAATTTCTAGACGTAAGACCATAAGAGCAATCCGCGTTCAATTGCCACATATCAAGCTCTGTACCGGTCGGGCAATTTCGTCGGAATGATATTCTTAATTCGGTCCAGTAGGACCGACTAGACAGCTTAGCCTATATTGTAATAGATATACTTGCGATGGGTAAGAAATCAAGTGTCGGAGTCTGGAGACTGGAGTGGAAGATAATCAATGAGCATACAAACGTATATGTGTCAATGGATTTCTTCCGGCTGTTGTGCATTTGCAATAGTAGAATTAACAGACCTTAGTTACATAGCTTTCTTTCCTGCTACTAGGGGTACTCCTAGGGCAAATGAAAAATGAACTTTTTATTCTGGACAATACGATGACAACATATTCGATCGCGATCGCGCCAGGACTTTAGTTGACCGTAGTTAGTCGTAAGACGAAGGTTCTTGTACGAATTGCATGAGCATTATTCGATTTTGTCAGGATGAAAGTTTACAGTTACTGAAGAATCATGGTGTTTTCATTTTCCTCAGGAGCCCTTACCTTCGAACGTTGGATTCAGTACGAGATTTTTGACGGTGATCGGAGAATATTTATGGTTGGTGATCGAGCCAGTCGCAATCCAAGGGCAACAGTTGAGCATTGTACTTACGACTGTGGAAAATTATCAACGATGGCCATGGCTGATTTCGAGGGAACACCAGTTTTAATTATACAGACTCCGACTGATGGCCGTTACTTGTGTTGTGACTGGTTTTGCTGCTGTTGTTGCTTCGGCCTTCAAGGAGGGGTAATATAAACTAATTGTTACCCTAAATGTTCGGTCTTTTACCGTTAGTTACAGTCGTACCGGTAATCCGTCAAATTGGAGTAAGTTCTGTCCGGATATTCCTACCGGGCGAAAAATGTCAGATAGTCCTTTTATAATCGTAATAATTTCTCATTCTAAACGAACTTTTCGAACAGGCTAACATAATTTCCTGACCTCAGTGACGCGTTCGTGCCCGAAATCAATTCTTACAATAATATTACCCGATAATTCCGACACCATATCATTCGTAATCGGAAAATTCGTACCCGATATAACTCACCCAAACGATAATCCTTCCAGACACTTATATTGCTAGGAACGCTGTTCGTTAATTCGTACACGGACAATTCCTGGTCTGAATATTGACAACAGTTTTCTGAAATTCTTGACCTGAATAAAAGAACTTAACTAATTTACACGAGCCTATTAGACACGAGGCTTAGAATTAAGAATTCGTGCTCCTAGAATGGTGCAGAAATATCGACAATTTCATAATATATTACACTAACAATAACTCTTTTGTTAGTGTAAATAAATTATTGACAAAAATCCCAATTCACTATGCAGTGTTGAAATTGTAGAACCACGATGTCGAACTTACTGCAACTATTTTTGTTCTAGAATCGTCTAGC
Source organism: Protaphorura quadriocellata (assembly GCA_034698945.1). Lineage (NCBI taxonomy): Eukaryota > Metazoa > Arthropoda > Collembola > Poduromorpha > Onychiuridae > Protaphorura > Protaphorura quadriocellata. The sequence goes on along the minus strand of JAQGCA010003560.1, from coordinate 7,160 downwards.
CTGTACTCAGACCGTCAGAGTGACATTGCCAAACGGAAAATATTTGGGATCTATTGATCATGAGTTCGGATGCTTTTACAAGTCAGTTTACTTTGTGACGGACTCAAATGACGAACACATAATGACAATCAAAGGAATTCCATGTGGTGACTGCTGCTTTTCAGGAGAGATTGGACCAGATGAATTTTATTCTATATTTAATGCAAATATTGATGAAGAAGTTGGTCGTATTACCAGGCTTCCGGGTGTCGTTTTAAACAAAATATCTAAATATGACTATTGTTTCGGACTGGACTTTCCACCTGAGGCAGACGTGAACGTGAAAGCACTTCTTGTGGCTGCTGTTTTTCTTATTGTAAGGATTTATAATTTTTTTCATCAAACCGAAGGATTCAATCCAATGCAATCATCATTATCATTTGCCTATCTAGTACAATATCTGACAATATTTTGGATGCGATGTCAATCATAAAGAAAATGATTAAGTATTCGAATATCTGACTGATAAAATTATCAGGGAATCGCATATCTAATATAATTATCTGATCATTATTCCAACACGTTTCATTCAGACCTGTCTGAATGTATGATCGAAACTATCCAAGTCCGATACATTCACTTCAGATATATTATCTGTTTGAGGTATTATCCGATCTGACCTGACAAATATTAACAGGGTATGGTACACGACTTTTTCCCCCGCATTCCAAATTAGTTGCAAATTTAATTAAGCATTGTTCCGATTATAGTTCACAAATTGTGACCTCTTGAAATTTTATCTCCTGTTGTAATCGCTCTGTTCAATTAAGTTCAGAGCAATTCAAGAAATAAAAACTAAGGGCACTCGTTTTGTAATGAATTTCAAATTCGATTCATTATTTCAGTCAAATATTGTTCTAGCCAGAATCAAGCCAGATAAACGTAGATGATTGCATGTAACTATCGTGTCGAATCCTAAACGTTCTTTCATCAAAAGAAATTAAAGGACAATGATTATTAACAATAATAAAGTTCGTCATTTCTGTTCTGTTTTATGACAGGATTATTTGTACTACGGCGGATGATTCCTTTGTTTTTTCGGACGCCAATGATGTGCTTATTAGGTACACCGTGATGAAATTATTTTGTCAATGTCAATCAGAAATTACAACGTCTGAATCTGAGATTACATCTCAGATTCAGTGAATGCCGAATTACTCAAGAGTAGAAGCGGTTCATTTAATTAGAATGTCAGAATTTACTATTTCTGAATTCCCGATTCCAAGTACTAATCTCCGCAACACTTTTTTTGAAATAAATGCAAAATAGTAATAATTTTGAAAACAGGTTCTCATTCTTATTTCTCAAGCTCTGAGACCTGAACCATGCACCAAATCGCAGCACGCACACTTTTCTTGTCTGTCGAAAATTGTTACGAACCCACGCACGGAAAGCGGATGAAAACATTACCATATTGCCGAAAGTTTAGGTGGGGACGGCGATAAACTGGGTTTTGTTTTAGATTACGATGCGTGAATGGTAATTTCAGGGATGGTCGGATTGGAGTAGTGCTTCGGACTTATGCATATAATAGTTTAATCAAAATTCAAATAAGGTTTCGATTACAGTTTTGCTGCGACAAGTTACTTCTTATCTAAACGTTTCGATTTTATGAATTTTCAATAGAATATTAATCTAGATGAATGGACAATTGGAGTTAGAAACAATGGAATTTAGGCCTTCGTTGACCAAAAAACGGTGCATTTACTCTAGCAGAATGACCATAAAATAGCATGGGTTAGCGTGGGTTATATGTTTGGGGATTGGTTACTACCTCAATATCGAACAGCAAATTTACGTTTCCATAGCAATCTTAGCATTTTCAGGTTATCACATAAACAAATTAAAGACCTCACTCAGTCGAGAGAGCATTTATTGTCATTAATCTCAAAGTTTTCTGCAGAACGGTTGTGTCCAAATATTGCTCTCATATTACTGCTTACTAAAACATTCGAGAAAAACCAAGTGTGAAACATGGGTTTTGTACGAATAGTACGAAATGTGAACAAGTTCTTTCGAAACATAATTCCATGCCTCGGAAGAAATCTAAATCAAGACGACGACGGCGACAACGACAACAGCGAAGATCCTCCAGAGAACAACACGGAGTGTGAAGAGAATTTTACCGACATCGATGAGGTCAACTCCACGAAGGAGAAACTAGAAAATGCAGAGGATTCCGAAGAATTCCAGAACAGTCCAGATGGCACTAAAAGTTATTCATCGAATTATCCAGATGAAAATAGTGTCGATAAGACGAACAAGAACCCAGATGAACTTGGACATTATGAGGAAGCCAAGACCACGAACGACCTAGATGCAAAGTCAAGACAACACAATTCTGAAACAATCATTGGTAGATATGGCAAATCAATTGCTGACGACCCGTTCGAGACCTTCCCAATCGGGGAGCCAGAAGTTGCTCTAATCGTTGAAGGAACTACTGAATTGGGTCTGAGTGTGATTGAACCGTCCCTGACGCTCAATGTCAGTGGTAAAGAAGGCAAATCAATTGCTGACGACCCGTTCGGGGCCAAAACCTTCACAATGTGTGAGCTTGAAGGTGCTCTCATTGCTGGAGGAACCCCCGAATTGGGTTTGAGTGTGATTGAACCACCATCGCCAGCCATCCTACCGATCTTGACGTCCAACGAATTCGATGATGCCTCTAGGGAGTGTTGCGAAGGTGACGACAAGTTTACCGAAGAATGTATGCGCTTGTTTTCCTCTATGTGTGCCGTACTTGAAACCAGGAATTACCAAGAAATCATCATCGGAGAACATGAAGAGTTCGAAGAAAATTGTCGGGATGATTTCACTTTAGTAACATATTCAGGTGAAGAAAGGACAACCCCTATCAAGAAAACCGACCCACCTACGATCGGTGACCAAGACAGCTCAAGAACACGAGAAGACCGGGTTCCTTCCGAGCCTGTTAAGAAGAAAGGTTTCTTCGGAAGAATCTGGAAAAGGGTCAAGTCTTCTTACCTTAGGGACGAGCTCAAGAGAAGAGAGCGGAGAGAATTATATTTTCGTGACTGGACGGTTCCGAAGAAAGGGCGAAGCGACGAAAGGACGAAGAAGTTGCTGACGACTCACTCGGAGTTAAAACCTTCGCAGTCTGTGGACTTGAAGGTGTCCTCACTGTTGAAGGAATTAACACCCGAGTTGGATTTGAGCGTGACTCAAACATCCGCAGTCCTTTCAGCATCCACATTTTCTGATGAATTTACCATTTTTCCGAAGAAAGCCATACATCCAGCTAGTTGTGTCGACTGTTCCGACGAATTAACTCCGGAAGATTCAGCTCAGAGCGGTGGAAACTTTTCAAACGGTTTGAATAACAGAGTCTCAATGTTACCACCAGATTGCCATGAATGTCGTTCTAGTTGTCGACGTCTTGATCGTTCCCAGACAGAAGTTTTGGTCCTGAGCACTGACCTGAATGTCGAAGAACCTCAACCCACAGTTTCATTCGTTCGCTCGATGTTCGATAGTCATCAATAGGATTGTGATGTTTCCGATGAAGATCGTTTTGCCAGAATCATTGACAGGATCACCAACAGTAAAATATTAAAGAAATTATGGTTGGACAGAGATGATCAATATGATGTACTTGTCCATGAATGTTGGAAAATTATTGGTGAGTTTAGGCATGGTTTACTGGACCATACTTTAAGTTTGTCCGCTTTCAGGCATAAAGTTAATGCTTTCTCATTCTTGTTTTTATTTCAGATATGCCCGATTCCAAATATAAAGTGCAAGAGATATGGAGAAGAGAATTCGGATCAGGCTATTATTGAGTCTACATTCAGAACTTGTCGGAAAATTGATTGAAGAAAATCCAAAATGTCACATAGATAATGTATAAATAAAAATATTGTAAATTATGAAAACGAAAATGTGAAAAAATTAGAAAAACGAAAATGTGAAAAAATTAGAAAAATTAAAATCAAAAATATAAAATTATTACTGTTTCGACTGTCGATTTGTCATCAAATTTCGTTCCGTTCAACGTTTTGAAGAAGTCGTAATTTGTTACAATTACTTTAACGCATACTAAAGAAATTTCGATTTTGAAATCGAAGAGAGTATCGGAAATAATTTGGTTAGACATAATTACTATCACTATCAGAATTTTATTAGGTCAGTAGCTTAGTGGTACAAAAAGATGGCGAACTATCGACCACAGACAGGGCGTCCTTGAACGCATGGACCAAGGCTCCTTGACAACCATCTCCCCGCCCCACAAGGTTAGCTCATCCGCAATTTGTTTTCTGAAAAGTTGTTGGGATTTGTTTACCAACCTTGGCATGGACATTTGACTCAACTTTTCCCGCGGCAAGACATGTGGGTCCGTTCAGTTCACATTCTCGGGTTTCCACTTCGGATTTAAAAAAAAAGTTTAGTTTAGGATTCCTCTCCGTCGTACTTTGCTGTTCCAAAATAAATTATTTTGTTTTAAATTCGAAAATCGAAAGTGAAAGAATTTGAATTAAAAATGTGAGGGAGGGGTGAGAGATTCCGGTCCGATTCATTCGTGTCATCTACCCCTTTAGATGTAATCCCACAACAGGAATCGGCACCTGGAGACTCGACCTGACCTGACCCGCCCTTCTGCCTTCTCCTTCAAAATGCATTTTTGGTCACGTCACTTCTGATTTGCCTCATGTCAATTCTCTACGGGACTGTAAGTTCAAATATTAGATCTATTTTGAATTCAAATTAGATTGGATAATCCAAGATATTCAATGGATAGTTACAAAATTAGTCCGCGTTCCAGAAATAATTAATTCGTCATTCGTTTCAATTTCAAACAAATTTTTCAACAAAGTTGCAACGATAAAGTTTTCAGACTGACATTTGGTCAAAAGGTCACGATTCAGATACTTTCTAAATTCTAATTACCAGAAACTAGAAATCCAAGAAGCGATTCAAGAAAGAAGCCCTGTAATCTGTCTGTTTTGCTTAAATTTGTCTTGACTTTTTCAGGCACAAAATTATCACAGCCATTAATTTTTTTCATGCCTAATTAACATAAACTTAAGTTAGTGTGACCAAGATAATTTGACCATTTCCCTAGTTAGTAGGGAAATGATCAAATTATCTTGAGTGTGACGACCCTTTGACTCTTGCTAATATTTACTGACGACTCGCATCACTTTCCAATCTAATTCCGACTGAACTAGAACTTCATAATATGTGCTATGCTTATTTCCGTTCTTAGTGCTAGTATACGAATTTAATATTGTATTAAAATATTTAAAATTCCTACAGGTAATCTCAACCTTGACCTCCAAGATCTGAACCGGAATCTAACTCTGCCCTGAATGGCTGATCCATCACTCCATAATTATGCCCAAAGAAACAATATTAGTTCTGTCAACACAAATTCAGAATGTAGCTCAACAACACCGCCAAAGCCCAGCAGCAGTAGTGGCAGCAGCGGAGATGTACTCAAAAGCAACGACAGTTCAAAATCAAAAGTATTCTCCAAGGGTGGAAATCCTAGGAAACAGAATTCACTATTTAATCTAAGAAGACGACCGTCTCTAACGGAGCAAGACGATAGAGATAGTTCATCACAGAATCTTACATTCTTGGACAGACTTCGCTCCCAGTCATTAGCATCACCGAAGCGATTTAGTCGTAGTAATAGAAGAACCGGTCGTAGTGGAAGCGTCAGCGTCTTAACGAGCCCAATTGACATTTATGGCAATTCGAGAAGTGAGTTTGGTGACGGGGTGTCTTCACGTTCCCACTATCCTTCTGAAGGTCATGACCCCGATGGAGACGATGGGGAACTCTTACACAGAAGATCCTCCACACGCGCATCAAAGTCTCAACGGAAATGGTATTCTTTTACGAATCTCTTGAGTCGACAAAGTTTATCCAATATTTTGTCGCTCCCATCTCGCTCACGTTTGAGTGTTTCATCCATTTTTACGACTGACGACGCGAGTAGTAGCTGTGAGGTCACACCGACAGAAGGCCCTCAACCCTTAGGATTAGGTTTGGGTGCATTTTCATTTTTTGAATCTGGAAGTGTTAATAATTCGTCTTCAAGAGCTCATCAACCGACATCTCCTACCCCTTCTTGTGCAACTATTTCTGGAGAATTTCCATCCCGGACACCTGTTAGAACACGGGCTAGTACTGCGAGGGTCACACAAACAGCAGCAGCCTCCCCGACATCTGGGCCAGTGTCAGGGTCAGGGCTTGGAAATATTAGCAGTAGTACCGTCGTTCTTCGTCGTCAAAGAAATGCAAGTGGCAACAATTCTAGTAGCAGCTCCAGTAATTATAATACTTACAATTATGGACAACAACGGAGTGTGAGTGCGAGTGCAGCTAGTGGTGTTTCATTTAATTACACTTCGTCATCTACAACAAGTTCATCAACGAGTACAATCTGTGCTAAGAATTATTCGTCTAGTTTTAGTAATAATTCAAAGAGTGGAAATCGTTTGAGTTGTGGAGAATTTTTTCCTGGACCAGCCCCAAGTTCACCAGGGTTTTTAGGCCCAGACTTTCAATTTCATTTCTATACGGGGCTGAAAGGGAGGAAGGATTCTTATTCAAATTCGAATGGACAACAACCAACATTAAGAAGTTTTGGGAGTAGTCTACCGACTTTACTTGGTAATTTTTTGAGATTTTTATTTTTTCAATTTCAAGTTATTCAAATACAACGCCCCATACAGGACAGATCATTGTTGTAATGTTGTATTAACCAATTTTAAGTTTTTACACATACTGATACAGACAAAAATAAAGAAAAAAGTTGACTTATACAAAGACACTTGGTTCAGATCCGCGTAACATTACGTTAACCAGAATTCCGCGGTTTCACGCTTAAATACATCGTAACTATCACATGGGTGAGAACAGTACAGACTTAGACCACATGTGAGTCCCTAATTATGCAAAAAACACTTCCTTCCAGACTTCGAAGAACGTAACATCAAGGTGATGCACGATGCACTTCGGAATTAGATTTGAATATTTAAAGGATTTGGGTAGGGCTGCAACCGGGTCGGGTTTTGTCGGGTCGAAGAGGAACCGGACACGACACGACAAGAAAAAAAGGGAACCGGACACGACACGGAAACGCGCGGATC
>JAQGCA010003559.1:0-11607 GCA_034698945.1 Protaphorura quadriocellata | reverse complement strand
TCCATACAGTTGCTTCCAAGATTTTTATTATGTATAGCGTATCTATATGGATGTTTCCGAAATTCCTATAATAGATACCTAACTGTTCTCGTTGGATGTTGATCATTATGTCAAACTTCCTATGATATATAACCATTTCATATAGGTGCTTTCAATATTGTTATACCTAACGGTCCTATGTAGATCTTCCCGATAATTGCTATAATGGAATAGAAAAATATTGCTCCTCATAATCAGAACCTCACGGCTTCCTTTTAGTTTACAACTATTTTTCCTCCACCAAATATCCAATGTTGTCCAGGGGAATCCACAATCAGAACTGGCTCTCTGATTCCTCCTGCAGTCCGTCTCATCTGAAAATCGTAACTCAGAAAAATCATCTAACCTAAAGAAACCTTCTTCTAACATTATATAGATATGAATATATTTTTGTATTCCTGCGCGGATCTCGAATGCTGAAACTCTGACGTCTACTGCCGGCGGCTTGGGTAGAATAAGGAATGCCCCCGTTGCACCCGTACCAACAGAATAGCGGACTGAATCACTGACCACCGCAGTGTCTTGGCTCTGGTCTTCGTCAAAATATACAACACATCCTACTGCTACGGTTCATTCCAACTTAACAATGGTTCAGTCTATAGAGAAACATAATAACCTTCACATTATGTTTGTTCAAAGGCATCAAAGGTGAGATAATCTTTGCTGCAATTTACTACTGATATTTAAGAGTTTAAAACCACTTGACAAATTCTCTATTCTTAATAAAATGCGCTATAAGGCTATAAACAGATATTAGCCATCCCAATATGTCGTCGGAATTATGAATTTTTCAGCACAACACAATGTCGAAAGTGCAAATATTCACTTCATTGTCATCTTCACCTCACATTAACACCTAAGTAGTTCGTGTCCCAGAGAAAACGCAACGTTGTTTGGTCATATTTTGGCGTAGTTACAAGAAATTATGTCCTGGTCAGGTTGGAATTATTGATGGATTCCAAGAATTTAATTTATCATCGTAAACTAAATACTAAATACTAATTTTATTAACTCAATCTGAAGATTGGCAATATGGATGGGTACCACTGTCCCAATGATTTTTATTTTGATAGTCTACGTCGATAAAACAAACGTTTAGAACTTACTTTAGAATTATAACCTGACCGTAACATAATTTGTTGTAACTTCGCCAGAACAAGATGAAATAATAGTTAGTGCACTGGTAAACCCTGTACACAGAGAAAATTATGGTAATTCATAGCTTACATGAATTATATGTCGAGTGAATTAAGAAATGAAGAGGAATCAAGATTTAAGATGTTGAATTTACCAGTCGTAGGATTCACTCTCTTCGACCAAATGTACTTATAACACCCAGTTTCCTCTTCACCAACATGGACTATTCGGAATCTAACTAGCTCTGTTCACCCAGGTCTAGATAATATATTTATTTCATTAGTTGCTACTTTGATATGTTATGGGTTCGGCCCTTGTCGCAGACAATGCGCGCTGATACAAATACGGAGGGTTTTAGTGCACATTTCATGCGCACGATGGAAACAACAAAATGATGTTAGATGATGTATGAACATCGCTTCCGCTTAATTTCATTTGAATATAAGACGCATTCGATTTTAGGAGTACAAATTAGCGGAGCTTTGAATACCCATCACCCATAAAGTTAAGACAATTATAGGCGTTCCTACATTCTACGCTATAAAAATTATGAAAACACAAATAATTTTATTAAAGCCATACTAAATTATGAGCGAGTTTAGATACCGCTCCGTTGATTTATTATTTTCAATTAAATATTAATAGGAAGCATAGTTTTGTGTACTTCTAGTCTCTACACATTTATTCTTTTCGTTACTGCCTTTCTTTTGTTCAGGGTTCGAGCACTGGACCAGACAATTTAAAGTCGTGTTTTCCCTTATTACAATTACAAAGGGTACATTCCATTTTAGTTAAAACGGAACGACGGTACAACTCATTGTACCCACATTTGAATGTATGAGAGATCGCGACACTCAACTGACAGCAGGCTTGATGAAATTCGCTGGCGCGAATAAATATTACAAAATCAAACTTGAAAGTAAATGGAAATAAGAGATAATTCAAGTGTAGAGATATAATTGCTTGCAATTAACTGGTTAGAAATATAAGGAGATCTTCAAATTAGTCAGATGATAATTAATTAACTAATCAACGGGGTTATTTAGTTCGTAACAATTCAGGTAAATACAAAATTATGACCTTAATCTTGGTGATAACATGTGGGACCCACTGTGTGGATGGGATGAATGGGTACATTTTGTTATGCGTAATAAACAATTGTGAACGAATTCGTCAGAAAAAAATCGTATTTGAATATATTTTATACCACGATTTTATTTAACTAAAAACTTTTTAAACCCCTATTAGTTTTGATCTCTAATTATAGAGTCATATAATAAGTTCGAAGTTGAATTAAATCGAACGATAATATCTGCGCTACTCTTACAACCACATGAATCACATGAAAAGTAAAAGGAGCTAATTAATAATATAAAATGTCATTGAGTGTAATGTCCACCTGTACTCAGGAATTGGTATTCAAACATCTCCAGATAAACAAATCAACCAAATTATGAGCGAGCTTCCCTTGCGATACATCATAAAATTAAGAAACCTCAATTTCCAAAAGTTGGTTGCAGATGTCGTTTCACAATGTTGCCATTTCAATCGTAGTATCACAATACAAGCAGCTCCTATCATTTCACTGTGTATGGGACTTAAACTCCTTGTAGAACAATTTGTGCTTAGAGTGATTCAGTTTTCCTCTACAACTAGAGTAACTACAATACACAATTTGGGAGGCAATCCAATATCTAGAAGAATCTTTCATCGAAATACGAATGTGCTGCGTAGAACGAAGAATGCAAATTAATGTGTACATTATCCATATAATTTTTGCAGCAGAAATTTGAGGAAGAATGAATATTTTACTTTCATGTCGTCATCACTTCACTTTCACGTTCGAAATTGAGACAATCTGTCACGGACATTATAAGAACTGCAGAAATACTGTTAAACAATACGTCAAGTTTGAGGACCGCTCTGATCAATTATTTTATTCAGTTTTAAAATCAAATAAGCAAACAGATTCGTATTTTTTAAACTACTCAATAATGTAACAAATTCGAAGTTGAATAGTATTCAAAGTTAATTTCTGGGCTGGTTTATACAGTTTCTGCGGCTATTGGATATGATACAGATTTAATTAAGTAATCATCTAATTAGCCCATAAACAATGCAAACTGATTTCTGATTCCTACATTAACCTCACTCCACTACACTTCATCTGAGCTTCATGATGATTCATGTGTACGCCGAATGCAGGTGAGAAATGAAACAACATTTTGAATTTTAACTTAAAAAATTTGAAAAAAAATTGAATTAAAAATAATTGAATCTCCGGAATGCCGCGTCCTTGGAATGGTAAAAATGGAAAATGGATTCCGACATAGTAGTAGTTACAAGTATTCATGTAACGAAGGCGTCAACACTGTGCAACACGAACGTGTTGAATAGGGTTCTGCTCATATCTCCAAATACCTCTACAAGCTAAACATCGACCACGAGAAATTTTAGTTAAGTACGGATACCTATCTGATATTGCTAGGTTTGTGGAAGATACAATTTTCTGGGACTGAAATTGTAGCAATGCTTTGTGAAGCGTGCCGACGTTTTCTCTTCTACTAGGAATACCTTCACTGGGCAGCATGAAAATACTCCAATTTGTCACGAAAATTTTCAAAATGAATTTCTTTTTTAAGAAAAATGTTCTACTTACGAATTTAGAACCCGCTCTTCTCATTTATTAATTTAATTCAAAACTGAGTATTATTTGTAGAAACTCTTCTATATCGCTTCTTGGGGCGTGGTTTTTCAATTTCTTCGATGTCTGATCGTTATGCTCAGAATGCTACACATATTAATATTTTTATATATCTTGTAAATCACTTTACAAGATAGAGTTGTTGCATTTGAAGGAAATGTTTCTATTTTATTTTAATTACTTTTGTTTTAAAAATATATATCAACTCACCTTGTTTTTGTTTGATTTTGTTTTTAATTTGAAATACTTTACAACTGCGTGAATTTATTGTGGCTCTTGCATCACCGCATCTGCATACCTGGACTCTAAAACTACATCAATTTAATGAAATTTACTGAAATCAATGACCGGCGCTTGGGATGAAGTAATAATATTTTGGATTCCCCGGCAGTACGTTAGTGTATTGTTTATATTGAGATAATGAATTTCAGATTACGCTGTTGTCAACATTCGGAACCGGCTTTGGGCCAACAAAGGGATAACTAAAGGAAAGATTGTTAATAACAGAAAGTACACATAACTGTGACTTGAAGAGGCCACGTGCATGTTAAATAGACAATACAATGTTCGTATCCTTTATATACTTTTGGAGTTGAGGTGGAGAATGGAGAGACTTGAGGAGGAAAGAGAGACTCGGACAGGCTAGACGTGTATTTTATTAGCTGCAGTATTTATTAATATTTTAAAACTAAGAAATTGTCCTAAATAGTTCTTAATTATAGCATCAGAAACAGTTTGTAGTGACGCGGACATTAAAATTATTTTTTAAGTGATCAGTTTGTTTAAAACTAAGATATTCGTAAAAACTTGAAAAAGTTTTTTAAATTGTCTCGTTTCGTAAGCTTCCCGTGTGTAGGTTAGTGTACGTAATTTACATACTTAACATTACAGATAAGATGGATGGAAACAGACATAAAGTTAAGATAAATGCAAATCGTGTTGGTAGTGGGAAAGTTGCTGGGTTACCTAATACGACCTCCGTGAATCCAGGTAACGACTTAGAGATAATAAAAACAAAGGTTAAGACATGTTATGAGAAATGTAAATCTATGGTAGAGAGTCTTGAACGGACTTCTATACATTATGATAAGATGTTTACCAACTTGAATGATCATTTGCATACGGATATGAGCAGCATCGTTAGTGAGTTAACTAAAGCGGCTGAACGAATTAAGTTATTGGAGGAAAAGTTGGAAGAACAACAAAATAATATTGAATGAGTTACTAATAATGTGGAAAGAAATGTCGTAAAATGTAAGGAATTATATACTGACGTAAATCAAGTTGTAAATGATTCGGGTGACAGAACAAAAAACATTGTCGTACATAGACCAGGTCACTTTGATTCTAATATTCATGAATGTGTGCGTGGGTATTTGAGTGATAAATTAAAGGTCGTGCTAAATAATATTACCGTCATTGGAGTCTCCAGTTCATTATCTTCTAAAACTGTGGTCATTCCATGAAAAAATTCAGATATTTAAAAATTGTCACAAACTCGGCGGCACTGGGATCAGAATTGTGACGATTTAACTCCTCTGCAAAGAAGAAACCGACAAGAACTCATGCCAGTCCTTATGAAATTCAAATCGGAAGGATTGAAAATGTATTTTAAAAATGACATTCTGTATGTGAACGGGCAACCATACCCGCCGCAACAAAAATGATCTTTCAGAAGACTACTAATTAGATAATTCTCTCTCTCCTCTCCGTATGCGTAATTAGGATTAAAAAATAAATTTAAGCTAATATAGAACACTTGTGTTGACAGTCACAGGGTCACAGGGTTTCCGCATAAAATGATTAAGTGTTTTCTTCTCCAGAATTGCAGTGGACCGCGACCGGTGAAAGTTTTTAATATGATAATAAATGACAGAATGTCTAGAATGTACTACATATTAGTATAACTTAGGGGAGCCAGCGTAGTGGAGTGGTCTGACTGTCAGACTACAATACTACAATGATAGCTTAGATGCTATGGCTCCGCTCAGCCAAGAGGCTCCGGCTCGGTAGTTGTATGGTAGTCCCTGGTCTAACATTCTACGAAAAAATGGTGCTCTTCTCTTCGGAAGATATGGATGGGAACAGGGTCGTGGAAGACGAGCTAAGCTCAATACTGGGAACGCCAGTTTGGAGCCTGATCGGCCCTAGCAGTAAGATAAGGGTGGAAGAATGCAAATGGCTTCGGGCTATGCAAATCCAATGTCTTCATGTGAATTGGGACATACATACAGGCAACAGTCTCGGTGGTATCCCAAGAGCCTCGTATCTTCCATCGACCCTTAAATTCCCTTTCTATCTCAATCAAAAACAAATATCTCCGGTCTAGACCAGTTGCCGGGGCTGTGACCAGAAGATCTGAAAGAAAGCTTAGGGCGGCAAATAAATAATACCAAAAAACTTTTTTTTTCTTTCTTTTTTATTATAACTTTGGTGCTCGGAAATGAAATATCTGCCTACGCCAGACTTGTATTAATACTGACGTATTAGTGATTGCATTTTTAAAAGCTACATATGTATATCTTCAATATTATCCTACTAATAACAATAATGGTGAAACTCAGAATGTAAACAGGTAATCTAATACTGTGCTTCGCTTGTGGAACACAGTAAAACCAAATTATCTATCTATCTACACTTTGGAGTTATAAGCGAAGTGAACTATGTATTTGAAGCGCCTTACAAAGATTCTCTGCACAAAAACCTCGTCTTCAACGTACTGCGTGCAGCTCCGTCAGAGTTAATTCTAAACATAACGGTTTGCGATATCCCAGCTCTGGTGGGAGGTTGAGTCATGAGCAAAATTATGTCATTGGTAAGAGAGATGCAACCCAAAGTAGTACTGCCAGAACGCCGAGTAGTCCATCTGATAATTTTAGAATTTCAATTCCACATTCTCTTAAGTCATGATATATACGACGTCCTTGCTCCCAATCATCTACGCACGGAGGATACACCGAGGTCTCTGGTTGATACAGAGTGCTCGATCGGATCTCTCCAAAATAAAATTGCATTTTTTTCACTTTATAACGTTACTCTATAAGGTTACTAGGGTAATTTTTGAAATTCAACCCCGAATTGTCCATTTTCACAGCATAAGCATGGGGATTTAACATTGGGGCAAAACTGCCAACCTTATGGAACTAAGTATTACATTTTGCCCCAATTTGAAAAAATAATTGTTTGTTTATTTGTAAACAATCATCGAGCACTCCTAGGAGACCAAGGAGCACTATATATGAATGCTCCTCGCATCTACGAATTGTTGATGATAAATCTGCTGATCTTATTTCTTATATTTACAGTACCCTAATAGGATCGGAACACTTCTGCAAAAATGTGGAAGGAATGTGAAATGATTTTAATTAATAATTTAATTAACCATAAAATATTCTCTATTAAGTCCGACTCGATATGCTTATATCAGAAATTCGTATTCTATCCTGATTTCTACATGACTCTCGTCCGTGCCGTTAGGGAGATCGGATTTTTAACTGGATTGGCTGCCTGAATCGTTAAAAAGATCTCATACCAAATCTTTTTATCACATATTGTCCGGCTACACCTTCCACGACGACACAAGAGGTGATAATTTTGAAAATATTATTAGCCGAAATTCAGTATAAAATAAAAAAGAAAGGAAGATTAGATGGGTGTGAATTTGCATTCTAATTCCCGTTCCTGTTGGGTGAAGCATTGACATCGCGGTGCCAACACAAACCTGGTTGTTAAGTTGCATAGATTGATTGATTGATTCAAGTTTATTTCCGTGATAGAGACACATAACACATACCAATAATAAATCTCACAAACTATTAAAGATATCATTGTTCTATTAAATTAAGTAATTTCCAAATTATTAAACGGCGGTCAAATTATTAAATGTCGTAGAGATAGCAGAACTCATAAAATGAAGTAAATATTTAAATATGTATACTGCTAATATTTGAAATTTGCCAGATTTATACTACGTATTTAATATTTCACTTTAATTTAACCTTCAATTCATATTCACCCATCCAATAAAGACAATTATATACGTTCCTTCTCTCTGCACCAACGAAATCTTGAAAACGAAAATATTTTTCACACCTACTCAAATCACAAGGAGTTTAGCATCCACTCCGTTGATTTATTATTTTCAATTAAATGTTAATACGAAGTGTAGTTGTAATGAAATTGTTTTCAGGCGCTTTGACTCATCTAATTCCCTTATCCCAGTTTCTACAAATTATTCCTTTCGTTACTGCCTCGCTTTGTTCCGGGTTCGAGCAGTGGAGCAGACAATGTATGATGTTACTAATAAGGAGGCTTTTCTCGAGTGGTGTTTACCCCTAATACAAAGGTTACATTCCATTTCAGGTAAGATAGAACGACGTTACAACCCATGGTTGTCAGGGAAAATTAAGTTAATACGAATTGTACGAAATCTGATTTGAAAATTTGGACATTTGATTGTTTGAGAGATGGCGACACTCGCCTTACAGCAGGCTGGTTTGAATTCGCTAGAGCTAATAAATATTACAAAATCAAACTTGAAATTAATTAGAAGTAAGAAATAAATCAAGTGCATAGTGATTAAATCATATATTCTTACAATAAACCGGTTAGAATACAGGGAGATCTTCGAGTAGGTCAGATGATAATTTATTAACTAATCAACGGGGTAATTTAGTCAACAGGTCAACATTTTTCGCATTATTTTCATAACAACTCTCGTACTTAATCGTTTGGCAATGACATGTGGGACCCACTCTGTAGTTGGGTTGAATGGATACATGCTGTTATACGTAAAAAGTTCTGAATGACCGCGTCCTAATGATTCTATATCTAAATATAGGGTAGGCTGGGCTAATTATTCCAACTTTTGTGCCTGGGCGATCCACTGGGTCGTTATCTCGTATTATACGAAAATATTGATTCGGACTCATCAAGTATGCGATCTTCTCCAAAAATTATTATTTTCTTCAAATTTTTGACCTCCCCTGACCTCAATGAAACAATTATTTTATGTAACCATTGCAACGAGGTCCCAAAAACAAGATTCGGGCTAATTATTCCATGCCCTCCGTGTCAGCGGGCTAATTTTTTTAGCCCCCTTCTTTCAAGGATAATGGGGGTAACTAAAATACGTTGTTGGAATAATTTATTTGAATTTTCTGGTAAAATTTATGCTAATATTGGCTTTAACACCTAACAGGTATGGAAAAATTAGCCCAAAAGTCGTTGGAATAATTTGCCCGTTCTCTCTTTTTATCAAAATTTGGACAATTTTATCAAAATTATGAAAATAGTTGAAATCTGATGACAAAAAGTAAGTTGTATTAAATGTTATTAAGAATAGTAGAAATTGAAAAAAATGTGGACTTGTCGTTCCCTGGTAGAGAATTTTCGCAATTCCTTAGCTCCGGAAGTGACGAAATTGTTGACCGCGAGTCGTCGGTAACACCGAAATTTCAGAAAATTATGTTTTGATTTTGTGTGATTTTGATGAGTCGAAGGACTGGCGGGAAAGTATTTGCCGGCGATACACGTGAGTTATCCCGGTCCGTTACGATTTTTATGTTTTTATGAGTTTTGTGTAGCGCGCGCAATGGATTTTACAAAAAGTTGGAAAAATTAGCCCTGCCTACCCTATCAATATCACGTATTAAAGTCGAAAACTTATTCACTCCAAATTATAGCTATTTCTCTATAATCAGATAAGTACACCGAATCAAATAGTAAATTTTGACATCGATGAACAAAATATTGAACATTATATTTCATTTCGTTGCGACTCATTCAACACCATAGGCCAAATGGAATGTAATATAACCTGACTGAAATTTTGCGGTGACATGTGAAAAAATGTGTGTTATTTAATATTTTTGACCTCTAATTGTACAGTCATGTAATAAATCCGAGGTCGAATTATATTCAACGGTAATATCTGTGCTAGTCCTACAACCATATACACCACATGAAAAGTAAAATAAACTAATTATTAACATTAAGGGTGTTAGTAGACTCCAACAGATCAGTCCATTGTTGCGTTCTACCAACAAATCACTCTAATTTTTCTGTAAAAAAATGAAAATAATTAAAATTTAAACATAAATCATAGTGAAATTTTATTGACTTTAGTCTGCGCCGTGGATTTATTTGTTGTAATCAAAAATAGAAGTTATTTCTTCGTTATCCGGCTGCTGTTAATTGTTACAAAGTTGACTGTTTGTCTGATGGTATGTGGCCATCTATTTTTATTTTTATTTTATAAAATTGTGTGTGTGTAGTTGTCAGAAGCAAGACTTTTCAGAGTCAGAGTCAGAGTTTCGTCAACTTCTAGTTTCGAATTCGTCATTTAACCCTGACATTAAGCAAAACAAATTAGCCTAGTTCATCAATAGTTGGGCATTTCGTTGCTGTTATTTTATGTTCAGGTGACAATTCATCCAGCAGAGAATGTGCCGAGCATTTCCCATACAAATGCCTCCACTAGACTAACCGGCAAAAACACTCCGGGCTTTTTTCTTTACCATAATTTACAATGAAAGGGGAGGTTGAATTGCAGGTGATGCATGATTCAGATACTCCCAGGAGGCCCGGACTGGCCATTTTGGCGATGCGGCGTTTGCCGAGTGCGCCCCGTGAAATTGACCATTAGGGGCATGGAGGTATGGGGCATGGAGGTATGGGCGCCCTCCGCCCCATGCTACTAATGTTGGCGCCGCGCGTTCCGACTAGCAACTAAAACACAACTGGTCGCCAGTCCGGCCCTTGATAGTCCTAACCAATTCTCCTAGACAGCCGATTGTGACCTGCTTATTTCCGCGCAATACATCCCACAATAATAAATTATGAAGTGACGTCGAAAACCGTAGCAAAACAATGATAATTTAGTAATTTGGTTTGTTGTGGTCGAAATTCTCAGTTCACGCTGTCCTCAATATTTGGACCGCTTATTTCTAGAGCATCTTTTTATAAAAACCTGAAATTGATACTACTTAATCGTGACGCGATGTGCTGGTTTAGTGTTTCTTCGGTTATTTGTCTATCAGTGTGATGCAATGTTTTTCTATATTTTCCCAATTTCTGAAGTCCACAAAAATAATTTTTCAAAACCGAATGCAGTTTGCAATTATTTCCGCGGCTGGAGACTTCATAAAATAATTTATAGTAAAAAGTTAGTGATTCCACAGAAAACAAACTTCTCATTCAAAAAGTTACGAAAACGAAACTTATGTCGGATATGTTCTGGCGTTTTCCTCAATATTTCACGTGAGGGCCACATGGTAGGGAAAAGTTATAGAACTATTAATTTTTTATATCGTGTTGAATGGATCATCCGAAGAGATTTTGGATAAACATTAATAAATATAATCATTTCGGATTTTTTAATCACTGGCGATTTTTCTGTGAACCCACTTTTGCACGTTGTTTTGGTTCACGTTGAAAAAATTACTCATTTCTAAAACCCCACATCAACGGAACCGAGATTTCAATCCTGCGAGTATCCCCTGAAAACAATATAAATGGCTTCATTTTGGGCCGAACTTGACGAAAATCCAACAACTGAAACTTAAAAGATTAAAAGTTTAGGCCCACTCGCTAGCTAATATACCCTTTCTTTGAAATACGCTGTATAATGTTACTGTTCAATTTCACTGCAACGTCAGTCAGAAAATCGGGAACAATCAGCACGCGTGTGTTTGGAAGACTGATTTTTTTTAAATTCGTTCATTTAA
>JAQGCA010003558.1:0-11608 GCA_034698945.1 Protaphorura quadriocellata | reverse complement strand
CCGTCTAAACCGCCAGACCCGCCTTTCCCATTAACGACCCCTATTGACCGCTCGCCAAGCGGTCGTCCATTTTACAATATGACCGCGAATTTGGTTGAATTTTTATACTTTTTTTGAACGAAGAATTTAATAATTAAAATGTGACGGAGAAAAGGAGAGAGAAGGGAAAGTTGAGGCAAGAAGGGTTAAGAACATACAGACGGACGGACAAATCCTAACTCCATAATATAACCTGCGTATCAGTGTTTCGTGACCATAGCGGCCGTATTGGCAAGAGTGCCTTGGACAGCCAGATTTGAGGTCGCATTTTGGCCAAATTACGGTGTATGTCATAATTTATTAATATTAGCCACTCTAAAGCACCCCTCGTTAAATTAGTATAATGTGGATCACGCTATGACCTACATGTCTAGTATTTGAATCTCAGCTTGTAGCTGTCTAAATAATGAGGATTTTTACTTCCTTCACAACTGCCAAATTCATAAACCAAAACAACTACTGCCAAAACATAACACTTATGTCAGAGCTGACATGAATAGAAATGCTACTTTCACCGGCGACTCAAGAACAAGTACATAAATTTATTTTTTCGGAAAATCCTGATGCTATCTACTCGTCTACATTTTTATCCGACTTTTAAAATTCTGTATCGACGGTTTGGAAAAGGTTGTTTACCACAGTAAATTGAAATACCGAATCATTTTCTCCAAATGTAGTCGACTTTTTCAAACCAGCGGAACAAAATTTTAAGATTTCATAAGTATGTAGGAAAGCAAGTCCAATACAGCATGATGGTATGGTTGGCCCATTCCGTCTCGCTGCGCTGGGGTTCGATTCCTCGGACTTGCATGGTTGCTTTAAAGAGGTTTTTTCCACTGGTTTTTCTACTACTAGATGGTACCTACGTTGTACGTCTTTAGGCCAAATGGGAAGCAACCCAAAAATACGCGATGATGTTTGATTCGGCCTCAGCGGCTATGTCAATTAATGTGGGTCTATTTTTTTATAAGTATAGAGAACGATAATCTCGTCGGATATTTTGAGCAATTTTTTCAGCGTGTTTGAGTCCGCATACCGTTCAAAATGAACCGCCTCTAGGCCGATCCTAAAGCGGTTGTAAGCGCCGATACGTACACCCGATTTTAAATCGGAATAGCTCTCGATTTTGTTCATAAGATTTTCAGGTCTTCTCAGAAACCCTCTAATTTGGTTGCAGGTTATGCACCGCCTTATGCATTAACAGTTTGTGATCATCTATCATGCCGGTATATAGAATGGCACTACTTGTTGTGGCACGAAAGGCAAGCCCAAAAAACGTCTAAATGAAACAATTTCTCGAAATGGCAGTTCCGGCTTGTCTGCCACCTTCGAAATTAGGATAAACAGTCGTGACTGGATAGAGAGGCCGTGGAAGAAGTATTACCAGAGTAGTTGAGATGGCGTAGAGTCGTTTTGAGGGGTGTAGAGAGTGGTTGAGGGGGTATTACGATTGATTGAGAGAGTATGGAGAGTGGTTGAGAGGATGTTGAGAGAATGATTGAGATAGTGTACAGAGTGGTTGAGATGGTGTACAAAGTGGTTGAGAGGATATAGAGCGGTTGAGAGGGTAATTGACGATTGTTGAGTGGATGTAGGGAGCGGTTGAGATGGTGTAGAGAGTGGTTCCGAGGGTGCACAGAGTGGTTTAGATATGTGTACGATAGAACGGTTCCCCTTTAGTGGTTGGAAGTCGTCCTATCTCTTTAGCATTAGGTAGCGATATCTCTTTAACGCTATATATCTTAGCACATGAGACTGAAAGCGTGTACTGTGTACAATCGAACGCTTCCACATAAGTGATCAGAAGTCGTTCTATCTCTTTACCATTAGGTGGTAAAGAGATGGCGTAAACACTTTACGCCATTTCTTTTTTAGTCGGAATATTGTAACACCCATTATAAATCAATTTGGTTATTATACTGAACTGTATGGGCTATGGAGCATTATGACTTTAATAAAAAATTCTCTGACTCTGACTCTGACTCTGATTGCACACACCTATTTGTGTATTTCTAACGGCCAAACGGCTGGACTTTTGGGGATAGGACACTCAAGAGAATTGGGTTGACTTTGACAGTATGTCAAGGGCTATAAAGTATGAAATTCCGGAAAATTCCAGCGGCGCACTTCTTTCCATAAGGTGCATACGGTGTTCTACAGCATCCGTTACTGACTCGACAACGAACACAAGCAGTGCACAGAGGCGCTGCTTGTCCTAAGTGAACGTCATGAAATATTGATTTGAGGATTTCAGAAGCCTATCGATTATTCAACATCATTCGGGCAAAATATACCTAAAAACCAATGCTGGATTCCATTCTCGACTCAAAATTTTTATATATGCAGAACATTCTTGACTGTCTGAATAATAGATTAAATTCGAATAGAGAACGGAAGGAAACGCGAGGACGAAACTATTGATTTTTCTACTTTTTTCTACACGAACGCGGGGACTCATAAACACAGTAAGCAACGGGTCAGGCCAAACCAAAGTTTTTTGTTACCTCGGACTCCCTGCTGGGCCAGAAATAACTGTATATGTAGAACACTCTGGATGAATATTTCATTACAGTATATAAAAAACTGCTTCAGCCAGAGAACAGAAGGATATTCATGCGCTGCTGAAAGCATTAATGTCATCTAGTACATCACTGGATAAAAAAGTTGCTATTATTGCTCATGGATGTATTGAGCTAAAATACTTGTTCCTGAAAACTGACGTAATATTTCAGAATTGTTTCCCTCTGGCTTTTTCTTATTTTAACTAAGTCCACTTTTAATATGTCACGGGACAAAAGCGAGTTCTCACTTTTGATCAGGAGCCGTTGCAATTCGCTTTTTATACGAGAAATGTCGATGACTACGGAATATATAGCAGTGGCGTCATACGTACCCCTCAAAAAGTGGATCGATGTTACTCGACCTGGACGAGCAACGGACGAGCCACACACTAAAAATGTATCAATGCCTACTGATCCGAGAGCAGCGAGTGACGGAAAATTCGCCTAAGCATAGTTCTATAGAGTAGACTTGGTTATGAACACAAAAACCACACACACAATATTTCTGACATGCAAGGACAAATCCATCTTGAAATAGGTACAATATTTCACGTTTTCGTTCAAAATATTTTTTTCCAAAGAATCGAACTACCTATTATTTGTATTTACTATATATTTATCCGATTCTTAAAATTGTGTATGACGAGGTCGGGTTGGTCGCTGTAAACTAAAACACCTACCACAGATTATTTTCTCCACACGCGTCGTCGGCTAAAAATTTAAACGGATACCACCTTCGGATTTTTTGAACAATTCTTCTTAGCGTGATCGAGTTGACAAGCGGATCAAGCACCCAACTTTCTATTCCGACTTTCAGAAGTCGTAAGCATCGCTACATTAAGGTTTTGTAATAAACGAGTTTTCCAATAAAATTCACGAACAGTGCTAATTGTAGTGGCCAAATGGAGTGGATCTAATTCAAACAGAAAGTCGGGGACCGGAAGTATAATGATTCGAATATGACAAGGTTGAAACTCGGAGAGGAAGGAATTCAAAATTCAGACCCGATACTCGATGCCACTAATTAAAGTACACAAATCGGTGATGAGCAAAGCCCAGGAAACCAAAAAATTATGTATGTTCATGATTTGGAACTCTGTAGTGTTTGGTTTGAACTGTGTTTGGATAATACAAAAGGATCCGAGCGTGAAACCGGCGGTCAGTCAATGTCAGATCAATGTGATTTCAGTCCATGGAATAGAATTTGAATGATTTGTTATTTCTAAAGGCGACGGAAACCTCAACCTCACGGCACGACCAAAAGGACTTTTTCGACACCACACTGCACTTTATGAAATACTCAATTTGGGATCCTTTTGATTATTCTACTTTTTGCGGCGAGAAATAGACAGGGAAGTCAATGGATCACTTCCTTGAAAACCAGTTGGACGTGATTCGCTATTGCGCCAAAAACCAATGCGGGCACTCTACTCGGTTCAAAGTAATAATATATGCAAAGCATTCTGGAATATCTGAAAATTTCATTACGACCGAATCTTAAAGACCGCTTCAACTAGAGAAAGAAAGAAGATGCGCCTCAAAATATACATAATAAATGATGCTCAACTGTGCCTTTTGAAAAATTCATTTGGAGATTTTGAAATTCTATCGGTTACATTTTGCGAGAGAAATATGCACAGAACAACTGGGACATGCTCATACATAACGACGAAGTCGGTTCAAAATGATCATGCATGCAAAACACTCGGGAATTTCTGAATATTTCATTACAATCGAATATTAAGCGTCAGCCAGAGAACGAATTCTAAGGACAAAAGCGATGCCAAAACCATGCATATCATCCAATACGTATCTGGGCAAAAGCTGTTTGCTAATAATGATCGTGGGTGCTTGTGATCAAAAGCTTGGACCTCAAACAAACTCGGAGTGTACCTTTGCATGTATTAAAATGACCTCACCATTTCCATTCGTTTGGCCTTTTGACTTGACCAATCGTCTTGAAATTTTTTGTGGTGACTCCTAAATATGTCAAGAGGGTCGTAAGGCGAGATAAGCACATAAACCTTTCACTCGTTTCGCTGCAATAAAATGAAATGCATGGACTGGACGAAAGAACGATCCCGGTTGCCATGTGGACGATTCAAAGTACTATACGGAAGCAGTATTTTTCATGGAGGTAGTATAGAACTAGAGATGCGGTATTTTTATTAATTTTTTGTGGAGCTAAACCTGTTAATAAAAATATTACTTGGGCTACGCCAGTTTTAGCACCAAACCAATTCTTCGAAACGTCTGTAGCTAATTCAGCAACATGTGCAGTTAAAACAGTTCCCTCGTAAGATTTGGAAGAATTTCGAAAACCTATCAGATTCCGCGCGGTTTCACCAAAGTGGAGTTAGACCATAAAGAAAGAAATGGAAACACAGACTGCATGGATACTTGATCTCTAGTTCTATACTATCTCTATGGTATTTTTGGACTGTCCAACACCTTCGACATGAGAAGAGGTGAGTGTAATGCACACCTCCAAAATTCAAATCCGGGTCAACTGCTGACCTAACCCGGAAATGTGCATTAGAATTCACTGGTAAGAATTTCAATTTTTTCTAAAAATATCCGCCCTGACGTTCCCCTAGTTAGTTGTAACTATCCGAATGTGACCCGATCCTAAATTCACGCCATGTTGATTCTATTGATAGCGCGCGCTGCGCCCATCGCAGCGCATTGGGTATAATCTATATAATTTACGAAAGCTCATGCGCGCTAAGCGCGCCGAATTTTTTTTACTATTTGATAACCATTCGTGCGAAAAGTAAAGAAAACATGAGCATTGTAGCTTAAATTCCAGAATTTCGTAATAGAAACCATCGGGAACAAAACAATTCGTGTAACTAATAAGAACTTCTTCTACTCTTAGTCATTTTGTTGGTCAAGCGGTTGGAACAGGCCAAAAATTCGCTCTAGGGCTGTGCCTATAGTCGGCCTATAGGTGGTTAAGCCACTGTTCAAAATGACGGGACGTCCGACTACTGAAGAGCGGGCTACTCATTTCTGCTAGAGACGGTGTATTATACACATCTAATGTTTCAATTTAATTATGATTACGCCGAAATTAATCGAGCGATTTTCGTTCAAAGATTTTGACTTTTGACTTCATTTGAGCTCGTCATGACTCAAATAGTTATCTGATGACCGTTTGTTGGCTTTTGTTGATTCATCCTTATGGAAGGAGTGGTCTGTTTGTTCCAATTTCTTTAACATAACAATTGATTAAGGAAATACCAGATAGAACGCGGAATAATCTACTTTATTAAGCAATCATGCAATATTTCCGCTTCACCATTCGATGAATCACTTGTCCAAATCCAAAAACAAACCAATGTGTATATATACATACTGTATATTTTGCGGACATACGTGAGGACATGGGTCAAAGAAGAGGAATTCCTGTGTCAATTCGTCTTACTTTTATAACTCTCAAAAGGAAACCTTTCCAAGTGTTCGTCGAATTTCGGCCTGACAATTTTTACACACGTTCATTCACTTATGCTAACACAGTGTGTGAAATATCTCGTACCGGTTTTGTCGCAAAATATTTTGGGTGACCACCAAAAGTCAATATGTAACGTACACAGATGGTAGTTTTAGAAGCTATTTCCGGAACACGTTTTACTTTCACCACACATAAATGAGTCCTTTCCGGAAATGGTTTCTAAAATTCCCACCTTATGTGCATTACATCTTGACCTCTGGAGGTCACCCAAAGCTTTTTGCGGCGCATCCAACACGAGATAATTCTCACAGTGTTAGCATAAGCGAAGGAACTTACAGAAAAAATTTCAGGTCGAAATTCGACGAACACTTCGAAAGGTTCCCTTGTTGGACTCACACTTGTGTGTGCGTAGTTGGGTGCACCTACATCGTACAGCAATGGACAAGGGATGTTCGACACATTTCATTTCAATTTCGGCAGTGTTAAATTTTGATTTACCTACAACATAAACACTAGCAACCTAGATAATAATTTCCTTTCGTGATCTCTGTAGGTCACAATTTTGATTTCTGTAGACATACACGCTGCAGAGGGAAATATGTGTTGAACTTCCCTCGTAAGTTAATTATGATGAAATCAAAGCGTAATTGACATAAAGGAAACTCTTACTTGTGAACATTTATTTGGTAATGTGAACGTAATGACTTCCCATCCCACACGGTCATAACCTATAACATTCATATCCATCTCTCTTATGGTTTGCGTGAGAAAGAAAGTTGTATTGTTGGACAAATGTGGTTCCACTATTAACTACACATTGCATTGCAATGCATGGAAGCCGCAGGCCACATGGGAGTTCATATGCTAATTCTATGAAAATGAAAACGAAAACAATCGTTTGGGGTAAACCTCTTCACATTTCGCTTTTTCCTTCAGTCATTAGGTAAAACAACAACCAAGCAGACATAGCAGTAAATTATCAACATAAAATTAATTTAAAAATTAATTTATTAATATTCCAGCCAGTTTAACATCTTCAGTTCAAATTTGCGGTAACTAATTCTTTAATCTTAGCAATTGACAAGTGGTTTGACCAAGAATTGAACCCGGAACCTGCTGGTATAAAACCCGAGACTCATTGCACTTAACCAGTCTGTGTTTTTCCTTAAATTTGTATAAAAATGGGAGAATATTCCCGCCTGTGCGTTTTCGGTTTCATTTTGACTTCAGTATTTGTTATAAATTCGGATGCTTACCGACCATGGCGCCCTCGGCAGATACCACGACCAATAGTCGTTTATGGAGACGATATCCATGTCACGGAACAGATGGGGCTTCGGGCAGAGGAGTCTTCAGTTCAACCGATTTACGTCAAATATCCGGGACAAAATGAAATTATTGAACCCTTAACTGCAGCTGACGCTCCGATAATAGCGACCGCTACTAATGGTGGTTATGCATCCAGCGGACAACCAGAAGGCAACAACGGATATCAACAACAAGGTCCTAACGTGGATTTAGTGAGACAGAAACAACTGGAACAACAAAAATATTTGGACCGACAATACCAGATCCAACAACAAAAAGAACAAATGCAGATGCGGCAAGAACAGGAACTAAAGCGAATTGAAGAGGAATTGCTTAAAGAGAAGGCAGCATTGGAGGGTGAGCGATTGAAGCTTAGTGGGGTTGGTGTCCAAATGCAATCGGCAGCACAAACGTATGGTCCACCGCAATTTGCGAATGCGCCGGTCTACGGTCCACCACCAATGGCGCAAGCGCAAGTTTACGGCCCACCACCGGCGGCGCAATCGCAAGTCTACGGCCCACCACCGGCGGCGCTAGCTCAAAATGTCCAAGCTTATGGTCCACCGGCTCAGGAAATTGTGGAATCCGTTGAACCTTCGGCGCCGGTAGTGGTATGTACCTTATATCTATATATTTCCCGTAGAGAATAGGTTACTCTCCATTTTGCTAAGTGTAGGTACCCCTATCAATAAACTTAAGCTGCGCTAAGCTGACCTGGGTCAAATGTTGGAATTATTCGAATGATGTTATATATTAACTAAATAATTAATTAATTGGCAATTACGATTACAATTAGGATTTTTCTGTATTAATTTTCAGGTGTGTGATGAGAGGCAAGTGGTTGGACGGACGAGGATCATTGAGGTCAAAACATCTGCCGGGCGGATCTGTAAGGTCAAGGTCATGCCTTACGACCGATGCCCAGGATCGGAACCATTTGAATTAGTGGTTGGCGACGACTTAGGCGAGCCTGAGGCGTGTCAGGGTGTGGTCAACGTAAGCAATTAAAATTCTATGTAGCAAGTTAGGGTAACACGCCCCATTATGGTATAAGTGTCCCGCTTTGCCCCAATGACGTTCAACATTGAACATGTGACAAAAAATGGGCGACGTTTACAAATGTCAGATCGGGCAAGTCGACACTCACCAAAGTTGGGTGTACTCGCCCAGTTTATCCTGATATTAGCTAATGTATTATTTTGCAGGTATTGACCGGTGCATCAATTGTGGGAAACACTGTAAGTGCGATTCCAGGGACAGTCGTCAGAGGGCTCACTTATTTGGTTGACTCTTACGACACGGTCAAGGATTTCTATACAGACTTGTATTACAAAAGACAAGCTGTGAGGGCGAACCAAGACGCAGAGTGGGATCATGTCCGTGCAGTACTTAAACATTGAAACACGCACGGCGCGCGCGCGGTGAATTAAGTTTTTATTTTTTTATTAATAAGAAAAAAAAATGTATAAATAATCTTTGAAAAAAAATAATAAAGCGAATTTAAATTTTAATGGAGTGTTGCCAACAATTGGACAATTTTATTATTTCCTTCATGTAGAGTGACTATTAAACACAAAATTGAGCTCTGGCATCTGAAGTCAAATTAAAATTCTATATAAATTGCTAGTAAATTGCTGCTATTAGACAGTTAGAAGTAAAATTATAGCGTATTTACAAAAACGAAAATCTCCGGCGGAGATTAGGGTATAATGTGGGCCAATTTTGACCACTCTTCTATGAAGGCTTCTGCAGGCCTCGCAAAAAGCAAGTTTGGAAATGATTGAAATTCACAGGGCAACTCCACGTTGTTTGTTGTTTGGCCTCTCGGCCTAACCGCTGTTAGGCCAAGAGGCCAAACAACAAACAACGTGGAGTTGCTCTGGAAATTCATATATAGGTATCAGTCTGGTAACTAAATAAAATTGTTTCCGAATTTTTCTATTTAGGTTACCGATAGCAACGGCCAACTATGAACATGAAGTTGAGAAACCCCTCAAAACGAAGCCGTGTCTCAAAATTGACTAGCACGTGACCCAAATTTGGCCACCCGTTCTTTCCATAGGGTAATAATTTTTATTCCCTTAGAGCGGTCATTCGAGGAAAATGGCTGTGGTTATGGGCGGAGCCACAATTATAAGGTTGACCTAGAGACCAGAATGAATTTGATATTGAGGATGAGAGCGGCCGAGAAATTAAATTAAATTTATTTGCCGGAATAATACACTACTTTGTTTACAAATAGTCAATTTGACAATTCGATGTTCAACAGGTGAGAGATGTAGAATTTCAAAATGCCCGCCATTTCTACCAAAACTTCTATCAGAAGCTAAACTCCGCCCCCAAACAATGGATAACTATGCCCGCTCTAAGTGAGGGAGGATCTTTACTCTATGGTTTTTTCTATGTCCCAATTTTGACCATGAAGTATTGTGGTGTGGTATGGTTATGATTTATTTACGATGTCTACGTTGTGTGAGCTATGAAGTTGATGACTATAATAAAACACGTATCCAATCCAATCCAATCCAGTCATTTTTGGGACACGCCCCGAACCAAACCGAATGTAACCGTTATGTATGGTAATGGTAGGTGGTGGTCGGTTTTGGGACACACAACGAACCCAATTTAAGCGTAATGCAATCAGGTGGTGGTCATTTTTGGAACACAGACACAGGCCCGATGAGTAAATAATTAAATTCAGGTAAATTAAACTATTAAATTTTGGAAAGCATTGTTTGGCATGTACGACCCGGCTAAAATTAGATCAATCTCTTCCGGCCAATTTTGGGACACGGTTTGAATTTTTGAGATGAGTCTATTTTTTTTTGAAAATTTTGACACAATTGAAGAAACATGTTAGGAGGGAAAATATTTTTGAGTTTAGAATCACATTAGTGAGGATGTAAATTCAGGAATTGTACTTAATTGTTTTTCTCCATGCACACCATTAACCTCCCGGTACCTAGCTTTTCCGTTCCCGCGATCTTGTCACAGTGATGTTGACCCCGATTTTGAGGGTTCCAATTTAAGAAATATGTGCCTATGCTGATAGGGCTTACCATGTTATGTGTTCACTGCCTACATTCCTAAGCTACTTTTACACATTTTATGAAAGTGGGACACATATTCTATCCTATTTTCTTGATAATTATTAATAATATGTTCAACTCAAAATTTCCAAAACGTGGTGTGGCAGTACAATATTTAAAAGCCACAGTGTGTACAGTTTCAATTAAAGTCCTTGCAATCGGATGTGATAGCCTAAGTCTTATGAAAGTTATGAAACGGTGATGCGGAATGTGAATAATGGTCCAATGCATCCAAAGTCTTCGATAGATTTTAAAGATTATTTTCATAACCACACTTATTCCATTCCTACTACCAAGGGTACCCTATGCCAAATGGAATGGAATGGAATCTAATCTCTCGCACCAATGTTTGGTGGTGTATGTGTATGTATACGTATGTATTAATGAACATATGGTTATTGTATTTTCCCTGTGATATGAAATTATTCCTGTTTTAGTAATTTTATTCATTATCTTGACATTTTGATTGACAGGATGGAAAAAAAAACATTGAAAAAATTAACACCTGCACCCGATTAAAGTGACTTTGATTTATTTTTGCTAGTTTGTTCAAATCAACCAATCAATTATGGTTCAAGTTACGCAAGTACAAATCCGAAATTAATTGGCGATATTATTTTGCTAACATTTATAACAAATATCTAAACTACCCATGACACCTGACTGACCTGACGGCGAGGCACGGTATAATAGTATGTACAAGTGAAACGCAGGATGCTGACAATAGTGAAAACAGAATTGTCGAACGATCATTCCACTTGAACTTGAACTTCATTATCTCGGCATATGCGGACAAAAATAGTTGTCGCTAGTAAAAACGATGACACTTGAAAAGTTTCACCTGCTTGCACGCGCGCCTATTTAAGTGTATAAATACGTTAATCTTGGTTAATTACACAAGACAGTCCCTGAGTTGATTCTTCGGTGTGAGGTCTGGACACATATTTAATCGGAAAAAACTCTTGCATTAAAGACTATCATGGCAAAACTTTTCGTCGTCTTCGTCGCTTTTGCGATTCTAGCTTCTGCCAGGTAAATATTCAGATTAATGCAACCAAACCTAAATTTTGTACACAAACGTGTACTTATCGCTTTTAATTGTTTTTCTTTTCAGTGCACAAAAGTACACTCATGCTCAAGCATTGGCCAAAATTCGT
>JAQGCA010003557.1:0-11608 GCA_034698945.1 Protaphorura quadriocellata | reverse complement strand
ACCGCGGGAGGTCGGGGTTTTGTGTTGTGGGCTAAAGCTTATGGAACACAATAAAACCAAATTTCATTTCATTTCATTTCATAAACAGAGTCAAATCTTCATCATGGGTCATTGGAACCTCCAGTTCTGGTATTTGGAGAATACCCATTGAATTTCGTCTTCGTCTTAAGATTTAGTCGATTTGGTAAAGTAACATTGTTACTTCCGGTTCCTTATATTTCAAACTAGAAATCTTTCAGGGAGAAATTCCTTGCAATGTCTTCAATTCGTAACGGTCGAAATATGTCTGACTAGTCATATCAAAGTCAGAGTTAAAATAAATTACCATACTTCCTGGGTACATAAAAAACAGTTCAAGTAACTTGCTCAGTTCTTGGAAACTTTGAATACCAAATCCTCTTTATGGCAAAAATTTGTACTTCCTGGTTCAAAATGCAGTTCAAGTAGCAAAATTATGTTCGGTTCATTGAAAACCTGTGGTTAAGCATATTTATAGTAAACAATACTGATGAGGCAGAGGTCAAAGACGACTTACAGCTTCAAAAGTTCAGCGAACGCAGTAATGTAATTATTCAAATTGACTTCCTGGTTTATGGTTTTGTGTTATGGCATTACACGGCTATTCTTGATAAATCTATTGAATATTTTAATGAAAACTAAGACAAAATTATTTATAGTCAAATTTGTTAAGGAGGATAGGCCCAATGTAGCTATCGCGGACTTATCTCTTTCTATATTTGGTTCTTAATTAAAGTATAGTAATTATATTTCACTCATAAGCTAATCCAGCACTTTTTATTTCATTTGTTAACAAGGTGATCTGAATTTGTCCTTAGATTTGCACACCTCCATGTTTCGCAACCTTTCAAGCTGTGAATTATGATCATTGTTGCAATGGAATTCTAACTGTTAGTGCACATTTTTATCCATTCATCATATTACAACGAAACCATTGACAAACGCACAAACATACATATAACATATTTGTTCGACATTGTTATGATGAGTGTTCTTGAAAACCAAAATTGATTAAACTAAACTAAACTGTATACGAGAATTAAATTTTTATCAGTACGATTAAATGGATGTACATATTAGTTCACAATTAAATAAATTCCTGATGTTGTACTTCGATGATTTGACCAACCAGTTCTGGCAATGCATGTTTCGTTTCGTATATTTGGGACAGAATGGCATTCACGTAACGGGTATCCAGTTTCGTTTCAACGAACCTGCCTGTGGTTTCCGCTATTGATGGCAATCAGTTTCCGAACAAAATACTTTATATCAAGTATACCTTATAGCGAACTTCTACTAAAGTCAATCTCCAGAGTTCATACGAATTATTCAAATTCTTGTAAATCGGAAACTTCAACTCGGCTTGACTTGATTCGAGCATCCTCGTAGAGACAATTAAAAATTCCAATGCATTGAAGAAAACTTGGCCCGCAAGTTCCTGATTTATTTTTCCATTACACTTCTGCCAGGAAAACTCCAAAACCGACGGCCAGCGAATATAAAAGTAACCAAAAAATAAGTTGTACATGGGAGTCCAAAGGTATACTTCGTTCTTTACCGATAATGCCGTGGTGACCTGACACTGGACTCGCGCGATCCTGACCTGAACCCCTGGAGGAAAGTACATATCCAGGTTCCTGTACCAAAACTCCAAAATTCCGGCCGCAATTAAACGCACGCTGAATTTGTAAACATTTTTTTCCGGTAATCCCATTTGATCGCGAAAAGTTAGGGACGCCGTACATAATTTCAATGCCTCGGTCATTCTGTAACATGAAATACTTACTATTCTTGATCTGCATTTTTCTCCCAGGACTTCGACAGGACAGGATTTATAGGACATGGGCTCTGAAATTTGTTCGACGCACTCACAGTTCGCCAAGTAATCGACAATGAAATCGTATTTCGGGTCAGCAAAGAAATTATCTTCTGTCAATGTCACATTGTAACGAGAAAGCTTGGAGCCAATAATCAATAAATTCCTTCACCACAAATTTGTGACCTCGGTCAAACAGTTCTTTGTTTGATGATATGACCACAGGTTTATTCGTCCTCGTAAGGTCACTCGTCACAGCACATTGGTAGTATATTTTGATGAGGCAGAGAAGGAGTATTACAGGGAGGATGACTCCAGCCAAATTCTTTTTTTCTTTTGTGGCGGTTGACCGATCAGAATTAAAATTGCGTCTATTCCAGGTCGGAAGTCGCGATGGGCGATTGAAATCGCAGCGAGTGCTATCCGAATGCAAATCCAAGTTGGAACATCGAAGGATTTTACAAAATAGGTTCAATTCGGTTTTTCAAATATCCGGTCAATGGTACTGTAGAGAAATCTGAATTCCCAAACGTCATTTGTTATGAGTCGATCCCCTGGGATGAAGGTGTGTGGCGGTTTTGAATTACGTTCTCAGATTTGTCCTTCGGGATGAATTCGACGTTAGTAAACGAAAGGTTTAGTCGGACAGACATGAGATGATGGAGAATGTGACGGTAAGCACACCTGGCGTTCCATCTGGCGTTCCATCTGGCGTCACGAATTCTTTCAAAATTATAAGTGCATACCTTGTATTAGAGGTCAGTCTCAAAAAAGCTATTTGTATACCTAATGGGGATGTAACCTCTAATGTTAAGAGATGGGGATGTAACCTCCCGTGTTAAGAGATGGGAATGTAACCTCCCATGTTAACAGACGGGGATGTAACCTCTCATGTTAAGGGATGGGGATGTATCCTCCCATGTTACGAAATGGGGATGTAACCTCAAAGTCAAAATGCTGCAGTTCCGCGCTGCCTGCGGCAGTCATATTGAGAGAATGGCTTGCATTGAATGGAATGATAAGCCGCATGATACTCGACCAGCTGCAATTCTGAACAACCCAGAGCGGTCATGGTGACAGTATGACTTGGATTGACTGGATTGATGACGCTTTATCAAATGCTTCGCGTGAAAAGCCATGCGTTCAGCTTCCTAACTCAACGACTATGTAATGACAAAGAACAGAAGGCAGTAGTGGGATCATAAGTGGTCTGTCTGAGTAATGTAGGACTCTGAGGTTGCTGCCGACTGCGTTCAATCTGTGAAGAACGGTGGTTTTGGTGAGAAAGATGTGACAGCAGTGTGCATCCCGTTACTGACAGACGGACAGACGGACGGACATTACGATTTTATAAGCACTTTACAGGAATGCGTCCACGGGCTAATTACATTGGATAGTGAAGTACCGCGTGGTTGCCTTACCTCGTAATGAATTCCAAACATTTTGATACATCGACCTTGCGAATCATTTATGGCTTTCAACACCGATTGGGCTGTCCACTTAAGGAGTTCTGTTGATTGAGCTCCGGAACAACAGATGTCTACAGAGTGTCCAGGTTTCAAGAGAAATTGATATGGAACTGGACCAGTTGCCCAAGTATAGAATTTTAAGGCTAGCATATTTACAGGTCTCAACATTTCTACTTACCTTAGCCGCACAACTACCAAATAGGATTTAAGAAGTATGCTAAATTAATGTATCAAATTAATTAATATGGTGGAACTAATCTATCTAACTCGCTAGCGTTTAATTTAGAACGATGTAGTCTTCAGGAATTACTGCAAACTCAGATTTGTCCGGAAATAAAACTGAAAACCATACTGATACGAATTAAGGATGATTTGTTCAGATTGAATTGATGTAAAATTTTGGTTGAAATAAGATTGAATTTCAAAAATGGACATTCATAGTACTACCTTTGTACTATAATGCTTTGTCCCAAAAGGTGTCGGATTTCCGGTTTCTCCACGTCTCACAAGGTGAGACGAAATAATTTCTTTTAGGATTTCCAAATAACGTAAAGCATAACGTCATAGGCTAGGTTCTTTCCTCACGAGTATTTTTTTAATCAGCCTTAGGAATGGTTCTAGTTGGTACGATATAAGATGCCCTAGGGATTAAGGAAATTTTTAATTGGATGAATTATAAATTTTATTTTAAAGTAAAGTAAAGATGTAGACATTTCGGGTATCGAACCCTGTAATGTTATAATGAGCTACCCTGTACTTCTCTGACAAAGTACAGAATATTATTTTATGTGAGTGTCAACACTGCATTCTAGCGTTCCCTTCCTCCTTAAGGCATCCACCATTTTTATCGTCAAATATCCTGTGCCTAAAGTTATTTTGATGTCAGTTTCTACTTAATCTCATTATATCCATGTTATTTCCAGGAATGTGCCCGACATTTAGTTCTTATGCTACACCTAGCCTTTGGTTCACGTGACGGAAGGCATTCAAGAAAAATGATCCACGGACATTGTGGCTTTTGTCCTATGATAAATTATGTAGCAAATTGCGTAAGGAAACAATATTCGATCAGTTATTGTTTGCATTCAAATTGCACGCAATGACTAAATTATTGTCTTGCAAAATGACTATTGAACTGTTCTTCATGATCGTACTAGTTGTTGTCGGAGCATTTAATTCCAGCAAACCCGCTTCTCCAGACGTGGTAAATATAGATTGGCAATGAAGATTTCATTCTCTGTTTTTGGAATTTATGTTAATGTGTAATTCTAAAACAAACTGGGATCCTAGATTTCCACATCTGCTCCAGTTATTGAAGACGACGATAGTGCATTTTTTGCAATGGTACTTGACAAGGGAATTTACAAGTTTGGATTTCGTGAAGACAAATTATTGCCCGGAAAAAAAATGTCAGCAATAAAATATGATCAACTTTCGAATCTTCTTCCGAGTTTAACATTTGACTGGACACGTCAAGTATTGCTTCACTTGTTGGGTTCTATCCATATGGTGCCATTTAACCCCACGAATCGTTCGGCATTGGAAGTTGTGAAGATTATAAAACCCGGAGCTATGGCAACCTATTTCGAGCATGTGGAAAGGTATTTATACGTATTCTATAATTCCGACAAATCCGTAACACGTTTCGACCCATACATTGGGGATGAGGGACAAGATACAATTTCGAAACTAGAGGAGGAAGACGTCATTTATTCGCTCATTGTGGACGCATGTGACTCCAAGATGTACTGGACTAATTCTGGACGATCAACTATTCAGAGGGCACCAACGAAGGGTTTAGACCGAAAGGTTGAAACGATTATTGAAACAAAAATTGGAAGACCTCGAGGGTTGACGATTGACCCTTTTATGAAAGTACTTTATTGGAGTGACATAGGAATGGATAAAATTGAGAGGTCCGATTTTTACGGGAACAACCGAATGGTTATTGTGAAAAACCCAAGGACCGGACAGGATAATTTCAATGGGTTTGCCCTCACTAAGCGATTCATTTATTGGCACTCGACCATGGCAGGGATCCTTTTAAAAGCAGACAGGAATGACAAGAACTCAGGTCACGTCGACATTGAGTGGATCGGCGGTGCTGAGAAAGGAATAAGTGTTGTTTACGTGAACAAGCAGATTAAATCTCGTGATCAATGTGGTACGTTAGCGGCTTTCTATAAGATAAACTCATTTCTGTCCAACAAACAAGACTGACGAGGGAAGTACTTAGGGTGTTCCTCAGTGATTTCTTAAAAACTTTTCGTCTGAAAGACCCTTGCCCCAAACCTTCGAAAATGTCATCAGCTCGAGCACGTCTCACGACTCGACTTTTAAAAAAATATTTAAAATTTTTGAAAAAACGTGCAAAGAGTAAAGAGAAAAGGGAGTCTTTGTTCTCACGGTTCTAGTATTAGACCTTCTGTCTAATACTAAATAAAAATAATTCTGATGGGAACATTCCCCCAAAACTGATCTCAAGACCCAACTTTTTTTTCAAAAATCGGAAAAGCATTGTTTTTAGAAAACCGTTCAAATATTTTTAATAATAAATTATATGAAATACCTCATAACTTTACATATTTGAATTTATTTTGACAAAGAAAATAATGTCAAATTGATATTACAACACGAAGTATTGAATTCTCGGTGGAAATACAATCATAATTGCGAAGTCTCGAGGTTTCTCATCTTCTAATTTATTATTCTAAACATTTCGACGGTTTTCTGGGAATTCTTTTTTTGATTTTTGAAAAAAAGTTAGGACCGAAAAATCATGAAAACAAAGATTCTGAGCAGTTGATGTTAACATTTAAAATAATTTTTGAAAATCGGGTTTTGAAAGGTGTCGGAACTGACATTTTTGAGGGTTTAGGTCGAAGGTCTTTCAGACAAAAAAAGTTCGGGACAAATCGTTGAGGAACACCCTAAGTACCTCCCTCGTGAGTATATCATTATACTACGTGTACGGAGACGCTACAGCTCACTTGTCAGAAGTTATTCCAGCGTCAACGTTAGGACAAACCTTTGAGGTTATTACAGAAATTCAAATTATTGCGAAAGGCGGAACGACTGAGCTATACAATGGTCCGTGGTGGCGTCTGTCTGTCTGTCGCGTCCTACTCCAGCGGCCACATTTCTCATCTGAGTCACTTCAAACTTGGCATGCCTGACTTTTGGGCCATAGCTCCGGTCAAGTTCGTTGGACAACGAAATCGGACTACTACTAGGGGTATTTGCCAATTTAAACCTGGTCAACAGTCGAGCATATTTAAACCAACGTTATGTCAAAGCGCATGTGTTTCTGTTGCAGCGACTTTTTGTTATACTTTCTGCTGAGGCTATTTTTTTGCCTTGCCAAATACACATATATAAAACGCAGTCAATATGTATGATATGTTACGAGGCGTCAGCTAATACTACATACGTGTTTCGTAAAATCGACAAAAAGAAAAAAAGTGTTTTTTTTGGACCAAATAAGCACTTTTCACATTATCTTAAACTGTCAAAACAGAAGCAGCAATTCTCAGCTTTTTATTATTATGCAGCAATGGCAGAGCAGAAATTTGAAATTATTTTCCTAGGTGGAAGGACTAGGTACAATTCTACGTGATGTCATGCTTCCTTATATTCTTACTATAATTGTGTAGTGAATGGTATGTAACTTGGTAGGTAAGACCAGCGTACCTTGGCTTCGCCCGGGCTGAATGGACAACTAAGATTGACTTCCGGTTCGGACACTTTTCTATTTAAAGTTGGCTAACAGGAAACGGCTTTTAAACGAACTTAAATGAGATCGCCAACGGAAGTTTTGAACGAAATTAGTTAAACGGGGGAGCAAATTTCTTATTTTTTATGCGTTGTTTATTTTTGTAGTACGGCGTTTACATTACGTAGATCAAAACCCTAGCAACCATGAGCACGACTAATCTATGATGTCATAATATATTAGTTTGCATGACAACTAAATGTTGAACATTAGGAAAGTCCAAATACACAACCGAAGAACTTAATTTTGTCAAACGTATTGTTCAATTGCGCTTCCAGTTGTACTAGTTTCATTAATTGACGGATTCCCGTAAAACTTGGCATACGTTATCAGGGGTGGCTTTTCGCGGCAATGTCTGACACCAACATTTGACATCCTCTTCTAGCCGGAACAGGCGTTAAATGTCAAACGTACTGTTCAATTGCGCTTTCAGTTGTACTGGTTCCATTAATTGGCGGATTGTCTTCATTAGCATACGTTATCAAGTGGTGGCTCTTCGCGACAATGTCTGACACCAACGTTTGACATCCGCTTCTAGCCGGAACAGGCGTTAAATGTCAAACGTACGGTTCAATTGCGCTTTCAGTTGTACTGGTTTCATCAATTGGCGGATTGTCTTCAAATTTAGCATACGTTATCAAGGGGTACTTGGCTCTTCCCGACAACGTTTGACATCCGGTTCTAGTCGGAACAGGCGTGAAATGTCAAACATATTGTTCAATTGCGCTTCCAGCTGTACTGGTTTCATTAATTGACGGATTGTCTCAAAATTTGGCGTACGTTATCAAGCGGTCCTTGTCATATCCCGACAATGTCTGCGGCCAACGTTTGACATCCGGATCTAGCCGGAACAGGTGTCAAATGTCAAAGGTATTGTTCAATTGCGCTTCCAGATGTACTAGTTTCATTAATTGACGGATTGTCCTGAAACTTGGCATAGTCCTTCACTCTTTTGGAAAATGCCTGAGACAAACGTTTGACATCCGGTTCTAGCTAGAACAGGAGTTAAATTTCAAAACGTGCTGTTCAATTACGCTTTCAATTGTACCCGCTTCATCAACTGACAGGCTATGTTAACATTTGACATACGTTATCAATGTGTCCTTGGCTCTTCCGGACATTGTCTGAGACCAGATTTACTTCTCGTTCTAGCCAATTCTAGCCGGAACAGGAGTTAAATATAAAACATTTTATTCAATTGTGCTTCCAGTTGTACTCGTTTGATTACTTGATGGATTGGTTTAAAATTTTGCATACGTAATCAAGTATACGTACTCGAGGGCTCCTTGGCTTTCCCGGACATTATCGATAACTAACTTTGGACATCAGGTTCACCATGGTGTATGAGTCAAACATCAAACGTTTCCCCCGATTACGCTTACAACTGTACTCGTTTTCTGACCTTCTGGCGTTCAGTAGCTGTCTATCTCTAACTCACAACACTTTTGGACGGTCATTAACTGTCTTTCATTTGCGACTCAATACGAATTTCGACGGTCAGTGGCTGTCGTTACCTTTCTGTCTCTCTTTCTCTATCGGGTCGCCTTTCGCATCTTCACTGCTCGCAGTTTATTTCTGAGGAACTAAAATTTTACAAAACCACCTTCAAATTCCATTTGGCATTGTGAGCTTAACTTGTATGCTGGTTGTTAAGCTATTCTGTTTGATACAATTGGATTTTCCTAGATATGTTGCAGGCCAGGTAGATATTCAGTCCATGTGTACACGGGCTGGTCTAAGTATACATCGTCCGGCCTAAGTACACATAGACCGGACTATGTATACTTAGGCCAGCCCATGTACACGTGGACTGGGTATCTACATGGGCTGCAACAGATATACTGGATATGTGACAAAACATGGGATTCCTTTTATTAGTTTGGAGACCGGATTTACAACACTGGAATAATCACAGAGATAATCAAGAAACCATTTTTGGTCTGGGTCAAAGAAATAAAAGCTTGAGCTGTGTTTACACAATGGACTATAACACAACGGTGAATTGGATGCAAAATGTTGGCAATCAATTCAATTATAATATTTTACCACCACCTTTTAGTATGACTCGTTGTAGCACAAATGCCGCGGCTCTCAGCTAGAGTTAGATGTGTTTCGTAATAAAACTTGCGATACCATCAAGAGCCAAAGCCGTGTAATCTCTGATACTCACGGTCTTATTTATATATTGTTCAGGAAGTCGACTAGAAAAATTGCGCAAAGCTTAAAGCCTGGTTCGGACGTGGTTTTCATGTTAAGATTTTGGCGATCCATGGCGGTGGTCCTGAAATTTCTATCGACTTCATTCCCATTTAAACATTGTTCAAGTGGTCAAGAAGTAGCACTGCAAATTTTGGGGTCACTCGCTATTGTGGGGGTTTCTTACATTTGCGGCAATATTTTTGTTACTGACAGCGCGCAGAATTGCAAATAAATTTTGAAGGAAATGGCTACCTCACATTTTAAAATGCGTCGAAAATCAAGGCAATACGGCGAAAAGATACTTGGTTTTGAAGCACCCTGTATGTCTCACTTCTCAACCTAGTCTCCCCATTCTGAAACAAATAGTTTCTATTTTTGCTATTGTTTATTGTTCTAAACTTTTGAAGGATAAGAATATCGAGCGCTTTTTGGTAACATCTCGCATAATCGAATCTGGCTTGGGTGGAAGATCGGAATCGATAATATCTTTTGACCAAATCATACAGTCGGATGAAGGAAATTACACTTGTCATGTCTCAAATTCTAATTTTGAAGAATCTTTGAATTTCGACGTTGAAATATGTACGTGAGCGGAATGTAATATCATATAAGAAATCCTACTTTAATACAAAGTATTATTTTAGGCTCATCGTGTGTTCCCAAGATAGATAAGTCAAAAAACAAGACAACATTTGTTGAAGGCACAGAATTTCAAGTTCTTACTTGCAAGTACACTTCAAGTTCGCTACCGATAATTACATGGACACATAATGGAGTGGTTAGTATACATGAGACAA
Source organism: Protaphorura quadriocellata (assembly GCA_034698945.1). NCBI lineage: Eukaryota > Metazoa > Arthropoda > Collembola > Poduromorpha > Onychiuridae > Protaphorura > Protaphorura quadriocellata. Next base: position 1,537 of record JAQGCA010003557.1, on the reverse strand, counting down.
CTATTCCATGTACCACTGTCACTCTAATTGTTAATATTAAATTGTTGTTCAGATTACATTAGAAGCGTTTTCGACATACGATGGCATGATTGGAGAATCTGCCATACAATTCACGAAGATCAATTTGAATGACTCTGTAATTTACTCATGCAGTGCTGTGAATGGTTTTGGCGAAGACTTCTTTGAAATAAATGTAGAAGTACAATCAGAAGAATCGGCCACAAATGATATTATTTTTGCAATGACCGGAGCAGGAGTTGTGATTCTAGTGTTTATTGTAATTCTGGGTTTCCTCTTGAGAAACCATATTGCTCAAAAGGTAAGGCGAGAACGTAAATAAAGTGGTAATGAATATTTCAATTAAAATGCTTGGGACAAATTCAGAGAATTATTCTAAAATTGACGGATGTAGAAGTGAAAGATTTCTTTGAAGGGAAACCCGAAGCACAAGTTTCTAACCCAAACAATTGTGGAAATATCACAGCCTTGGCAATGGCCTTTGACGAAAAGTATGAAATTTCTTTGGAGAATTTAATAATCGGTAAAAAACATTTTTGATGGTCATTTCAATTTATTAATTATCGCTGACAGGGTATTAACTACAATTGTAATTGTTGTAGGAAATGGTGCACCACTTGGTGAAGGTCAGTTCGGATTGGTTCTTCGAGGTTCTTATCAAGATAGAGCAGTGGCTGTGAAAACAGTGAAGCCAAATAGCGACGTTGCTTATTTGAAGGCTTTGCTCAGTGAAATTAAAATAATGGCATACATCGAGAATCACAAAGGAATCGTTCAGTTCCTTGGAGCTCACACTTCCAAAATACAAGAGAGTAAGTAAAATACTAGAACTCAACCCACCTTAAAAATAGTTCATGTCAATTCATGACACAGATTGATGTACTTAATAGTAACGCTGATTAGATCATTTTCATCTTCAAAAATCTATTTTGACCTCCAAAATGACCTCGGAGGCCATTGGGAAAGTCACCATCAGAATATTGCGTGAGAACCCACGGTCCTGTCATTCACAAGAGTGAACGTACGGTGCTGTTGTTTACAACTGTTAACGCGCAGTCATGTAGTTTACATCGCAACACGTTGACAGTATTAGACCTTTAAGAATTTAAAAACAAAAAACATTTGGCCTCAATTTTAGAAGTTCTAAAATTGACAACACCGACACAGGTAATTTTCTTTGATCAGAACGAAAAAAAGTTCTCACACAGACACTTAATTTTGCTGATTCAAATCCAAAATTATCACACTGAATATTGTTATTGTTGATGCAGATTTGAAAATCCAAGAATATTGAGACCAATTCTGTGAACTACACCTAAAAAGGTGTGCCGATCAATTTCTTTGGTTATTGTAACTACTGCGAAATTGGCAATTTGTGTACCGTCCGCTTGCTTACAACGGTTAACCTTGACCTTGTGTGGCACAGGGCAACTCCACGTTGTTTGTTGTTAGGCCTCTCGGCCTAACCGGGTGGATCAGTCTCTGTAAAGGGCATGGGACGGGTCTAAGAGGCAGTTTT
>JAQGCA010003556.1:0-11609 GCA_034698945.1 Protaphorura quadriocellata | reverse complement strand
GGGTGGGAGTGCTCTGGTACCATATGAGTAGATTTTACCCATGTTACTTAAACCCCGTACTTTACCAAGGTAAGTGTGGGGTTCTTGTATTAGGGCTATTGTCCCATTATTGACTTTTTTGGGATTTGAGTCTGTACATTACGGTTTAGTATAATATTATTAGGTAGTCGCGAGACAAGCAAGGATAAATAGTACAAAATATACGATTTATGTAATAGTATGTGTGCTTGTGGTGATGCTATAGCGAACGTATGAGTGACGTAGTGTTTGTTTCTTTTGAGTCTCAGAGTCTTTTGAGAGACTCAGAAGAGGAGAAGTGTAAGGGAGTTTGGTTTTGAGCGAAATCAAAGCAACAACCTCTGATCTTGAGTCGTGGAGTTTACTTGAGTTTTGAAAACCTTTGTCTTGAGTGAATTCATAACAACGTTTAAACCATTTAACTAAAACTAATTAAAGCTACGCGTCATTGTTACGTTACATTTCAATTTAATAATTTATAAACAATTTAATTTATAAACAATCATTGGAAGTGCGTTGTGTTGAACATTGCGTTATTGTGCAGACATTTATCAAATAGTAGACTTTGTGTTGGGGTAGTTGAGACAATTAGATGAGAGTCAGTAGTTGATTGCAACGTTAGCAGTTAACAGGAAAACATCAACACTTAATAATTGCGTAGTCTTGGGTCATCGTTGAGTCATGTGAATAAGACATTAACAAATTGCGAATTGTGCATTGCGGAGAGTCACACTAACAAGGGACGTTAACAATATATTCCAGACGAATAATAAATTGGCATTGTCATGCCCACGGTAATATATTTAGGCTATAAGTGTTGGTATTGATTCGCTCCACCATTTTTTTTCAGAAGCCGGGTCTCAGGGTCGGTTAGCTATGTGTTTGCAAAGAAAACCATGGATCTTGCGGTTTTGGTTCTCCTGTCTGAGTTTTGCTCGATTTATTGGGTTGCTGGTACCTATATTCCATATGTATATCAAATACAAAAAGACGATAACCATTCGAGTCAAATGGCCCTGTCGAAACTACCAAATGTACTAAAAATTGACGAATTTCAAAACACGGCTGATCTTGAATTATTTGACAATGTTCAGTGTCGTGCCTTCATAGATATAGAAATGAGAAGAGCAGATACAGTGGACTCTCTTTATATCGAACTCGCAGATTGCACCAATTTTTGTTCGATATAGAGAAAGTTTAATACAAGGAAACTTTCTATATATCGGACAAATGCAAAAAAATAGAAAAAGTGCGTTATAGAGAAAGTCTATTTTAATTTTTACTATTATTTTAAGTTTATTATTTTTTTATTACGATCACAAAAAGGTAGTAATGTTTAATGTTACAAATTTTTGCAAATTAAAGTCAATTAAAAATAAGACTACAAAGCAAAAAACGAGTTGAGTTAGTTTTCAGACACGGGAAATAATATCACAACTGAGTTCACAAACGTAATAATGTTTTGAATTTGGTGCCTTCGTATTGAATTGCATGTGAACGTTCATTATACAGATAAAAAATCATTGAATGACTAGGGAAAGTTTATTATATAGAAAGAACTACATTATATAGAAGGAAATTGCACAGCGGGGAAACCAATACTGTTTAATATACACTGAGTTCCAAATAAAGCGGGACATCCCAACTTGCCCCAACTGCAAGAGTGCTTGGGCTACGTATCCTTGAAAGTCTATGCACTCTTGAAGTTGGGGTGTCCCGCTTCTTTCACTGGCTGGTGCCACAACCACAGTTACGGGCAGATCTGACTATAAGCGTTATTTCTTTTTGCGCTCATAAAATCCGGAGACAAGTGATATATAATTATTTTGGGTTTCCTAAAATAAAAACTGTCAGGAAGATTGCTCCTGTGAAGGATAAATACTCTATGATCCTCGCAACAATGCTTCACCGAATTTCATTCCAACTCTAACCCTTATCGATACTACGATAAGTGGCGCTTATTTATGAAATTGTGAAGAAACCAGACATAACTATTATAATTATAACCGTGCTTGCTTTGTCTCGATAAATGTCAAATAAAATAAGGAAATCATTGCCAGTCTCCGGATTTCCCCACATTATACATGGGATTCCCAATCAAGCTTCGCCTCTTACGTATTATGGAATCTGCACTACCAATCCGAAAATAAGTTCAGGGCTCAGACATTCCACCTTCACTCGTAATATTGTGATGATATTAAAAGCGTATGCGAACATTTAATATAATGATTATTAAACTTGGATCTCAAAATTACTACTCCAGGAAAATTTAATCTGACGGATCAGTGGTTCATTAGAAAATTGTATTGAATGCCGAATGAATTATACCAAATACCAGACTGATTATTTTAAATTTCCTCATCCCTACAAAATAAAACCGATGTATTACCTCGAAGTTGTGATTGGAAATTTTATTCGTACGTCAATACTTCTCAACACTTCTCACGGTTCAGTCCGGTCGATTCCAACCGAGAAATGCTGACTACAGCAGAAACGAATTATTACCTTACTCATTTTCCAGAAACATTCCAATATCACTTTACTAAGAAAATCACATTTCAGCCTGCGGAAATAGAATTTCAATTTTGAATTTTGAAATTGACCAGGTCCACATTTGGAGCTCATAAATTCACTAAACCGAATGGTAGCAGACTTTTGAACAGCACAGACAAAATCGTTCCTCACTTAGTAACTAAACCAATTAAGTCACGATTTACTTCGGTAGTACTGATTAAAGATTAAACATGAAGAAAACCTGATCAACACAGACAACTAGGCCTTTTATTCTTCTCCGTGATTGTGTGACACTCACCGATGGATCAATCGGGATTTATTCCTATTGTTGTGGGGAATGTTATGCTTATACATGTGAATAAACAAATCTTGAATCTTGAATCTTAAATCTAGGCAAGCGGTGCTTAAATTTGTAACGTGGAGAAACTGGATGTATAATTATTTTGATTATGGCTGTGGCTGCCTTGGTTATATTCGAGTGAAATAACTCGTCAAATTATTTAAATCATCGAATGACAATTTACCGAATCTCCACCAGGCCTTCCTATTTGCACATCACGATCAGTAATGTACTTAGACCTGCCTAACCTGTACTTAGCGATAAAGATTATATATGGCACTGCCTTATATCTGTCAAAACTGTCAAAATGTGAAAAGATGGAAAATTTCTACGAATAAAGGGTTATGACTACAGTTCTCGTATTTACTATTCCTGAAGGATTTAATTGGCTACACTATTAGTTCTTTAGAAAGCGATATTTGCGAAATTGGAAATGCTCAGTTTGGAACGGTATCTATTCCTTATCCGGACACGTCTCTCATTACTCACACCGTCTTCTTTCGGTTCAGTCCAACCCATTTGAGTGCAAAATGCTGACTTTGCTTGAAGTGGAAACCGTTAATTTTTATTTTTACTGGTTTTGCAGAATGTATCCAATACCATTTGGTTACGGGAAATCAAGTTTCTTCCTCCGGATATCAAAATCGAGATGGAAGCGTTATTCCTTTCGATGCATGGCATTTGTGGCATATGTGTACCTCGGTTTTACAATTTTTTGACTCCAGAGAACCAGGGAGCTGTACCAGAGGACCAAAAGTCTGGATCGCTTAATATGGCATTCAATAAGGGTACTTTACCTTCTCGTATTCTGCACCGTGTTAACAACAATTCAGATTCATGGTGATGGAATGGCATTTGTACTCAATCAGATGATGGGCTACAATACAACATTCGGTAATTTTTACATTCAAATGTGGAATGAGTTGTTAATTATAAACTCAAGGTTCGTATTCAAACTGTCCGCATAGAGGGAATGTTGGTCATATAGGAATCTTGTATAAACTAATGTTTGTGTAATATAGGAAAACAATGTATTGCATCGGAGTATAGTCAACCAAACATGCGAGAGAAGATATTCTTATCACTGACTATTTTCCTACTCTCGTGGATTCCTCTCTTGATTGGTTGCTTTTATGTTGATCCGCAACATCCTTCCTACGTTTACTCATTCCTCATAGAGGTGACTCAGGATCAAACGACGTCTCATCGGTCAGTGCTCTTGATGTTATGTGCCGTCATAGAAACATTATCGTACACAAACTACGTGATCCTGCTCATAATTTTTGATTATTCATGTGTACATTTGCAGCACAATATTCTGGCTGCAAGTTCTGACGTAATTCGAAAACTCCAATACATTTGCATATTGACATATGTCAAACAATACTGTTATTTCATTCAATGGTAATTTTAGGTTGGAACGTCTGGTCACCAACAGACCAGGTTTTGAAAAGTCGGTGATCATGTACCGCGCTCTCTACATTTTGAGCACAACGTTCAACAGAAGTATCGGCAGCACATTCCTACCAGTTCTAAAATTGGCATGTTGTGTTACTGGAATCATTGGAACTTTTTCCACAATTCGACTGAGGAAAGAGTTGAACGCATATGTCTATATTTTGATAGTCATGGCTATAATTGGAACAAATTCAGTGGGCGTTCCAGCAGCTAAGATCATGAGCAGTATATTTGCCACTTCCGACAAATTTTGTCAAGTCATGAAAACTTCATGCATTCCTCATAGGAGAAAGTATCGGCGCCGTACTGACCTTCCAATCAGGGTTTGTCCCTCTCTTCCTTTAATTCGACTGGGGGTTGAAAGTCTGTATTACATGAAGAAAAGCGCGAAACTCACTCTGGTTGATCGAGTTCTCAACGGCACTACGTTCTCACTTTTGAACTTCTAATAATCAGGAATCCTTACACCGGCGAATACAAGATAAATAAAACAATCTCCCTTACAGGTAAGCCAGTTAGGTAGGCTGATCTAATTTTAACCGGTGCCCTAGAAATTGCCACCCGGGAACTTCGAATTTAGGGTTCGAGACAAATTTCCGTACCTTGACACATTCGTGCGTAACGCTTGAAAGTTCTTCTTGGCCAGTCACTTCATGTCAACTCTCGAGGACATTTCACAAAATTCAAAAGAAGTATAAATTTAGGAATTGTGTTGTCGCGACAAAATTTCAACGGGGAATGTTGACCACTGATGTCGGTTAACTTGTCGTTCGAATTTTTGACGCTGCCGATATATAAATTAAGGATTGGGGCGTAAGTTTGGTTTTCTCGTTTCTTTTGGGCTTCACTGTATGACACGGCTTGAATTTCTGCAACCGTGCTAATATTTATTCTAGCCTAACGATCGCACTAGTCGTGTTCATAAGAATTGCGTGTGCCAAGGTTGCAGTGCAATAAAGCTGTTGGAAAAACAAAAATGTCAAAATAACAAAGACTCATGATAAATGTACTCTACGACTCGTGTAAATTTACAAGGAATCATGTTAATAAAAATCTGTTGATTGGGCCCTAAATGAATTCAGTTCAAAGCGGTTGGAAATAGAAAGTAACAAAGTCTTTAGCGCATGTTAGTGCATGTCATGGGAAAACCCATGTCAAGGAAAAGAATCTAAAATTGTAAGTCTTGCCATGCTAGCCTTGAGAGGGAATGCAAGATAATACGTTAACCAAAGAGTGTTAGGAAATTCAAGATATCCTGGAATAATTTTAGTACTAAAATGTTGGAGATCTAAGGATCAACTACCGTTAGAATTAAGTCCTTAGTCTTCTACCAGCAGTCTTAAAAGTAAGTCTTTGACCATCAGGCTGTAGAAAAAGTCAATTTTGATTAAACTGACTAGAAATGTAATGCCTGACTAAAGCCCGGACTAGGTTTGAATGTTTCTCCATTGTCATGTTGCATTGCTGAAATGATGGGAATATTTTATACAATTTGAATGAAGAAAAAGCCAAATATTTATGTATACTTATTGATGGTCTCGGTCGCTCGGTCGCAATCGCATTGCTGGTCCCAACAGCCAAGATGCCAGCAGAACATTCGTGTCTTCTGAAAAATTCTGACATGTTATAAAAACCTCATACATTCCAGATAGGCAGTGTAGGCAAGAGGCGGCTTTAGTGGAGCTGGGTTTTTATGGGTTAACCCGGGTTTTAAAACCCACATCTTGAAAACCCTTGGGGGTTTAGGGCTTTTGATGAGTTCATTGATTTTCATAACCCGATGGTTCCGTACGGTCGAATAATGGTTCTAAATTTTGTTTACTGACCCATAGGCATTAAAAAGACATTCATTAAACAGATTCGCAATACGGGAGTATGCAAATTTCACAAATTTAATATTCAATGGATACCATCATCAATTGTAGTGTCACACAACTAAAAAGCTATGAATAAGCCGATATTTAATAGCGGCTCAGTCCAGTCTCGTTTTGATCTTTTTATGGCTTTCGAAAGTGGAGATATTTGATATTGGAGTGGATTACTATGTTATTATATTCATTGGAACCTTTACTCATATTCCGAATTATTCGAGTAGCTGGTTTTGGAATTTTATGGAATCATGTTATGGATTGGGTGTTCGCTTTCATTGTCCGCTTTGATTTATTTCATTATTTCAGAAACTTGAATTGGGCGTGCACAATTTTTGTCCCCGAATTCGTACGAGGAAACCCATTATTTCCTGCTGGAATTTCCTAGTATACAGCTATTTTATTTTGGTAAAATTGTTTAGAATTCTAAATAAGAACGTGCACCTGAGAAATTGCGTGCCTGAAATTGATAAGAAATCATTAATAGTCGATTTGTTAGAATTGCTATTCGTCTATTTGATGATAAGGAGTAGTTTTGACTTGTAAGCCGGCGCTGAAGTTCAAAGGGGATATTATTATTCGGCCCCTCGTTAAACTGAATCCTGCCCCCAATATTGAATATGCCCCCTACTTACTTTTGCCCCCTGCGGTACTGAAGGTGTCCCCAAAAAAGAATTTAATGTGCCCCCTATTAAATGATTTTGCCCCCAAATAGACGGATTTCCTTTTGTACATGTCCTTTTGGTCTGACATGGTACAAATTCTCAATAATTGCAATTCCAATCACATGTTTGCACGTATATGTTTTAATAAACGACGAACAAGTGTTTATTTCCGGGATCGACATTAACAAGAAATTAATTAACTATAACCATAAACTAACATGTAAGTAATTTACGAGGAACAAACGCTAATTGCAAAAAAGCTTCGGTTTTTTTGGCATTCAACAGTTGTATCTCAGATCAGTACCTCCTCAAATAAGTGACAATCGTTATTAATTTCATTATGTTTTATAATATTAATACAATATGGGTTTTTCGTTATTTTTCGGATATGTAAAGGAAAAATTAGAGCAGTATTTGAAATAAACACGTAAAAAAACTTAGTATATTTTGGGCAAAAGCATTTAATAGGGGGCAAATTAAATTCGCACTTGGGGACTACTGCAGTACCATAAGGGGCAAAAGTAAGGAGGGGCATATTCAATATTAATTGGGGGCAGAAGTCAGTTTATCAGGGGGCTCATTAAATGCAACCCGTAGATACATTTGCAGAGAATGTTGGAGAAATTCGTAATAATTATTTCTGACCAGCTTTTGAGTTTCCTTGAGTTCTTTAAGGTATATTCTTTCAAAACCGTGACAGAAAAAAATATACCTGTCAACATTGACAGGAATTGAAAAATGCCAAAAACAGCATTTGGTTTAACCCTTGATTTTTCGAATGTGCGCATGCAATAGAAATAAAATTGAAATCACCAATTGAGATTCCTACAGATTGCATACAACTACGAGTAACTGGGGATCACACTAGGGAATATTTAGTATAAACAAAGCGTATTTTGTATACCGAAATTATCGGTATTGTGGGTCCGCAACATCGGTATTTCGGTATTCAAATTTCTTAAAGAATATCGGTATTACATTCCCCAGATCACGCATTCAAATTCTCTATTATTTTTGTGGTCGACCGTGATAATTCACGGACCTTACTTCTCATATGCCGACAGTGGAGTTATGAGTTTTCTTACCCACGATCGTCAATTCATTTTTCTTCGCTTAATGTTGTGTAATTAAGAACGGATATCATGGCTGAATTTCAACATTGAATTCTCGTTTATTGAAATGCCAAGCTTTCGGAGACTTAATCCGTCTCCTTCCTCATTACTGCAATAATTTTTTTTTGACATGGGCGGATCAGAAAGGCATCTGAAACGTCTGGAAACGGTTTTCAAAAGAATTCCAAAATTTGAGGTCACAAGCCGTGTTCGAATCAATAGTTGCGTTTGCTTTAACCTAGAGGGCATTGGTTTTCAATTTCATTTGAGTGTGACACGGGTTGACGTGAAAACAATCTTTTCTGATAATTACAGTGTGGAATATCTGATGGTTGGAGTGAATGGACGATATCTTTTTAATCGGATTCGGTGGACAGTGGGCATGGTACTATATGTGTCATCTATAAGCAATGACCACTCAAGGTTACTGAATTCAGTAGAGGCGCAGCAGTCGCCGGGACAAGTCCGTCATAATTTTGTGGCAGCCTATAGTTTTACAGGAGAAGAATTCCCACAAAAAGAAAGTGATGTTGATTTCTGGGAAAGCCATTTGTAGCACACAAATCCGAGGGGTTACATGGATTAATTTTTGTCGGGTGACCGTTAGGGTTTTATAATACAAGCACAATCATATCCTACACATCAGTAAAAGAAATAAGATTTTCTTCTCCAAATGCCCTGGAGTAGGCTTACCATTTTTGAAAATTCAAAATCCGGGACACCCCAAAAGTGTCATTTTATCTACACAAAATTCGAATTTGAACAAATTCTCTTTACAGAGAATGCATTTTTGAGCCAATTATCTCTAAAAGCAGATTAAAGAGTAAATAATTTTCGAAAACAATTATTTTGGGCGCGTTTATGTCAAAATACCGTTAAAAAATTTGTTTATTCATGCCGACGTTTACTTAAGCGCCGCCACGCGCTTCGGATTTTCAAGTGCAATAGCTCACTATATCCCTAATAAGATTATCTACGAAATGCATATCTCACTTTTTGTCCGGCTCCCCCAGATTGTCCTGGCCGGGGGGGGGGCAAAGTTTACCCGTGACCTTGCGTACATTTACGTAATGCATACACACACATCAAATACTATGCGTGCACTAATAAACATATATACAGGGTGTCCCGAAACCCACTGTTAATTCGCCATAATTTTCTCAATTTTAACATTATATGAATAGCGAGATAGCCGTCTAATTCGAAATATAAATTCTCGTCTTATAATCGTAATCCTTCCCGATGTCATTTAAATTTTACGAAGTTTTCATAAATGTTTAAAAGATTCGATTTTTTTTTAAATTCTCAACCGAATTCAGAAATTGGCACATGTTTTACATTATACGAGTTTCTTAGTTGATAAATTTTTGATGTGAAATGACGACTAGGTTCAGTTGGCGTTGACAATATTTGTAATGAGCCTACGAATGGAAATGTAATGAATCTGGAGACTCCAGCTATTCGACGTTTGTAACAGAGAATGGGATTCATAACTGTAGTACATGTGCCGTATGGATTTTGAAACAGGTCCCAACCATCAGAGACAAGATTAAGTACGATGAACCATGTTTGAGAAAATTTACAACATGGTTTCCAAAACTACCGTCTCAAGTAATCAAAAGCTGGTAATCAAACTAGAGATTTCAAAATATGACAAATTTAATTTATAAACGTTAATTCTAAATTACTCGTAATTCTATTTTTAAATATTTAGCTGATTTTGAAATTTTCATCTATCAAAAGACATATATGTATGCAAAGGTGAATGTTATTGGGAATTTAAATGCTTTATGTTCAGTTTAGTACCAAATTAAAATAATGACTACAAACAACCTTTTTTATTTTCTCTCAAGATACAAGCAATTATTTAAAGCTTCGTACAAGTCAAAAACACATTTTCGCCAAATATTACTTACGACATTGTGTAATTGTGATTGATAATTCTTAAGACAATAAAATATTTATATACTCAATATTTACTTACATGTGAACGTAATTATTTCGTTTTCGCATGTTAATTAAGATTATAGGATAATTTATGACATCAATTATGGATGTAAACCATACCGAGTTCAATTGATCTGATACATGTTATAAGTTCCAATCAAGGTAAAATATTTTTCATCAGATTTGTACTCAAACTTCAATCCAATACAGTAGTATGCCCAATTTTCTAAAACTGAGAAATGAGTTAATTCTCCTTCGTCTCTCTCTTTGTCGTAGCCTTACACAATATTCTTAGGTTTAAAACATTTCATATCCATTTCATGACAAAGAAATTCATGTTTAACTTCATCTAACTGGTCCAAGTAAACGGGCATAGACCAGGGATAGTCATCCCCAAAATCTCTCAAGATACGCTGCTCAAGTAAACTTTTGATTCGATTTTTAAAAGCATGAGTTAATGTTATTTATAATCTCGCTCTAATTGTCTAATTGTTGTTGTAATATAATTGTCGCTTTGGCCTCTTGTTCGTGTTCCTGATCTCCTTGGAGATGAATTCTGATTACTCGTTGAACCAATGCATCCAAAGAGTACTTGTATCCATTCTGGATGTCAATTAAATTATAACTTGATTAAAACATCCAAACTTTCACTAAAATGGTCCAAATCGAAAATTTCCATGGGAATGTCGTCAGGATTTAGATAAGAACGCATGTTTAGAAGTGAGGTTGTGTTTTCTCCAGTCTCCATTCTCTGGATTCTATGGACAACCGCCATCCAGCCTCCATAACTTGACTTTTCGTAGTGCAGGGTGTCAAATATGTATTGTCCGCCCCCCACCCCTCTACAGCAGTAATTACATTAGGCACAGACACACCAAATACATCGTTGGAAGGATCAGCTCAAGTCGGATCGTAAGATTTTCACTGTTTTTCAGCCGTTTTTTCAAGGATATCCGTCTGAATAGCCGCAAGAACTTTAAAAATTTGAAAAAAAACTTCACCACTGCATTTCCAAAGAAATTTTTGAGCCATGGTTCGACAATTTCTGAGCAAGTCGATTTTACCCAAAATTTCTATTTTTATGAAAACACGGGAACTGGAGATTTTGAGACAAAATCGACTTGCTCAGAAATTACCATGGCTCAAAATGTTTAGAAAACACTTGGGAATGCAGTGGTGAAGTTAGTTTTCCGAATTTTTGAAGTTTTTACGGCTATTCGGACGGGAAACCGTGAAAATCGGCTGAAAACCGGCGAAAATCCTATTTTTTTTTCTTTCATCGCGCGCTTGCGCGCGAACTCAACGCGCTACGGTGCTCAATTGAGATCCCACTTGAGCTGATCTTTCCAACGATGTATTGGGTTTGTCTGTGCCTATCGTGGTTACTGCTTTAGAGGGGGGACAATATTTATTAGACACCCTGTAGTAGTCTTGATCCTTTCCAGAAGTTAAAGAAGAACTTAACGCTTGTAAAGGGTTTTCAGCATAAAACTCTAAATAATGTCGAATTATGAACTTCCACTTTGTTTGAAAGCTTGAAACCTTTCTCATTCATTTCTCGAATGTATTCAATCGCGAGTTAGAATTGTAGAGGGAAATTTCCCAACCGAATCGCTAATTCCTTCGGGGACTTACGATCGTAAGTATCCTCAGGAAGTGATAGTTTCAAAAGTGAAATCGATTCCTC
>JAQGCA010003555.1:0-11610 GCA_034698945.1 Protaphorura quadriocellata | reverse complement strand
TATATTGAGCTCCAATGTAATTCCTTTGTTAAGGGTTTTGTTTGCGATGAATAAATTTGAATTTGAATTTGAATTTGTTATCATATGCATGTTAAACTGTATTGCAGCTTTTCACGAAGGCAATAGAAGACGAGTTAGACCATTTCAGCGAAGTTGGTATTCCTATTACTGTTCAAATAGCACTCCTGACATACCGAACGGAGGCCCAATATCTCAGGTATTAAAAATTTACTTTTTAATTGTCCATCCATATTCCTCATATTATTTTCATACATTATGACTGTCCGCTATGTTAGATCCACCGGGGAAGGTATGGAAACAGAGCGTGACAAATTAAGGCAGGACATATTCGAAGCACATCAGCGGTCGACTTTGCTAGCTGTCGAGATAGATGAGCAGAATTCCCGACTGGAAAAAACGAACCAAGCCTTAATTCAAAAGATGGAATCCAAATATAATGAACAAATTCAGGAGTTGCAGAGGAGGTACTCTTTAGAAAAGGACTGCCTACAGCAGACTATCCATTCCTTGGAATCACAACAGAATTTATTGCGTGAAGAGGAAGGACGACAAAGAGCCCTGGTGGCGAGCTTAACCCAGGTATTTTTTTTTGATATTTAATTTGAATTTACAAAATTTGTAATATATCGCGAACATAATCTTTTTTTTTATATGTTCAGGAGAATTCCAATTTGGAAAAAGAAGTCCAGGCCCTCACTCAAGATATCAGAAATGTCAATCGCCTAAAGGAACAACTTGAACGAGAAGTTTCACGATTCTTGCATCTGGAGAATAGGGTAACGGTTGTCTTTCTTTAATAGATCGAGTCGCGCTGATTACTGTTATTTTCATTCAAATTGTGCAAAAAAACTTGTTCGTAGTTGATTGAAATGGAGAAAAGGAATTCGGAAAATAATGAGAAGAGTGAAAGTGAACTTCGTAAGGCACATTCAGACGTTCAGACCCTTCGAGATCAAAATGATGAACTTTCCGTCCGGCTAGAAGGGATGAAGGAAACACTTCACTCTATGAAAGCTACAGAAGAAAAGCGCTACTTTGTCAAGAGACGAAAGGGAGTATTTCCAATTTCTAGTGCATTTTCTAATAAAGACATATCTGATGAAAATCAGGGTGTTCCGCTAGAGAAAGTTGGAAAGTATAATCAGCAAATAGATGTAAATATGTTGGATTCTTCATTCGGTAAGTAATCATTTAAAAATAAGTACTTAATTTTAGCCGATGAAGTGAAATAGGTAATGATTTTTACTTGGATGTTTGGAAGCAGATGAACAATCAACACACCTCTCTCTTCAAAGTTTACAAAGTCAGACAGACTCGGAAAATCCTCAATTGTTTTGTGCAATTGTAAGTGTAAGAAATATGAAATCAGTATAAAAGTATAATTATAGTGACGGTCGTAGGTGCTCAAGCAACTAATTTTACTTTTATCACACTGTAACTATTCTAGAGTTTGGCTGCTTGTATGGGTGAAAGTTCAACAGACCACTTTTCATTACCTGACCGATTTAAGGCCAACTCGAGTTCTACAAAATCTTTTCAAACGGAATCAGACATCAATTTAGACCCTCATTACAAATCACTAGAGAATGAGATGGATTCTGTGAAGCAGAAGATTGTAACAATTTTAACAGAGAAGGAGCTGTTACTGAAGGAAAATGATATTTTGAGAAGTCAGTGTATTGCTAGTGATTCGAGCCTTGCTTTCCTGAAGTGTCCACGTACAGATGCATCAACTCAAACTTTGAACGAACAATCTTCAGATGTTAGTCAGTCTATTGAAGATGTAAAAGTCACAAATCTTCACACGGAAATAGTCGAGCTAGAGTCAAAGTTAGAATCCACCAAAGAAGCTTTAGTCAAAGAAAAAGAAGCACATCAAAGTCAGTGTGCTAACTACGAAAAAAGTTTGGAGCTATTACAGAATGAATATGAAAAATGTGAAGAGTACTGGCACAATAAATTACAAGAGGCCAGAGAAGAATACGAGCTTGACAGAAATTCGAGTGACGACAAATTCGACGAGCTTGCTTTAAAAATTCAAGAATACGAAGATATGTTCTTGAAACAATCGGATATTCTAATCGAAAAGTTACCACCTATTGCTGAATGTGCTAGTCTGGAGAGACAGGTAAATGATCTGGAAGATGAGTGCCAGCTTTTACGAAATGAATTAGTCTCTGTCAAAATTTCACATGAGGCAGCCATTGAAAATCTCCAACAAAAATGCGAGGTAACCGAAAGATAAAACGATAGAAGTGTAGTTTAGCGATATTACATAACATATTAACGACTCTTGACTGACTTCATCTTCTCTAAATAGGCCAAAGTGGATGAAGAGTGTGGACATCTTGAACAACAAGTATCGGTCTTGAGCGATAAGTGTCATGAGTATGAGAGTCGCTTGAGTATTCTTGCCGAGGAAGGTTTGTTCGACGAAATCTTGTTATGCTATTGATGTTTGCTATTGGGAATATACACAATTTGATTCTCAGTTTTTCGAGAAATTTTATATTTGCAGAGAGAAGTAACCACGAAGACACGGGAATTCTGAACATGTTAAAAGATAGGATTCAGCATTTAGAGTTTCAGTTGAAAGATCAAGATGAGAAAAACCGAGAGCATGTGCAAGATTTGAAAAAAATCTGGAAAGAAAAGGAGGACAACTTAAAACGTCATATTCTAGCAGTACGTTATTCTAATTATAATATTTACAGTTTCATTAATCGCAAAGATAGATCCAACCAATTGAAATACGGCGTCTGCTTACTTGTATCTCAAATAATATTTGTATTTTCTTCCAGTAAAAATACATATTTGCATTGCAACATTCCAGAGTGTAAGTAAATATGTTCTGGGTTTTAAGGTTTCGACTCAATCCATTGTTCTCCCCGGAGAAGTACCACCAAGGCCTTCTCAAAATACTGCTTTACTGGAAGTACTTCAACATCCTAAATCAGAAACTTTTCCTCAATGTCCGAACCACTCTGGAATGAGTTCAAGCCTTCCTTATTTTTCTGCGGAGGAATTAAACTACCAAGTTGTACGTTAAACGTTAATTACTCATTTTTCTCAAATTATCGAAATATCCGACTGTTGTGAAATATGTATTATAATGCAATGCGAGTAGTTAAGTGCTTGATTAAGTACTTAACTACTCGCATTACATTTTTCAATATGACATTGATATTTGTAGAATGGCTTTGGCTTTGATGGAATGACCTCACCGAATTTCACGCCAAGCGTTTGGGGTTCCCAAGCGCCACACCAGGGTAAAAAGGCGTGGTGTCATGTTGAATTAGGATGGCTCCAAGGTTTGAGATCAAAACTAAAGCAAAGAGATGAGCAGTGCATTGTTTTACAAAGGTCACTACATCAAAAGGATTTTCAAACTGAAAAAATTATTTCGGGTGTGTATTTTTTAAATAAATATTTACCATTATAACAATGAATTTTAAGTTGTGCATTCTGTGATATTGATTCTCTAAGTGAAAACAATCGTGTATGTGATTGTACGTGGATTGCCATTTGCGAACCTATTTATTTTACAAATGTTTATTTTGACAGATTTAAAAGACCAACATGCATCTGAATTGTCTAAATGGGAGAGTCTGCTGAAAGGAAATCAAGAACTGAATCGTCAACATGCACTAAAGCACAGAGAGCAGGTAAAATGAACAGTCTAGTCTTAGTCTGTATTTCTACGTCCTGTAAAACCTTCATTTGAATATTCTATGCTATGATGCAATATCCGTCGAATCTAAAATTGGACAACTTTGCTTTAACATTTGTAGGCTGAGCAGTTGGCGCATGCAAATTTGATGTTAAAAGATTTATGGATTGAGAACTCTAAGCTGATGGCAGCCCTAAATACGACTGAACAGAGAGTCATTCAGTTAGAAAACTTATTGAAATTTCAAATGAATGCAATGAGCAAGAATTCAACCAATAATAATAATAGTAACGCTGTTGCGTCCACATCTGCTCAACACTCCCTCCCTCACGCTCATCATCATCACTTCAACAACAATTAGAAATATTAGAATTGCTGAATAGAAAGAACCCGAACGGTGGCATGCAACAGATTTCTCAATTTAAATTTTTTACATTCCCTATAGAAAAACCATAATATCCTACATCATCCACATCAACTCGTTATTCCAATAGATATTTATTACCTTGAAAGACTAGGTTGCTAACCTTAGAACAAAATAAGTGATATGTCCATTCGGATATTCCATATATAGCTCTACCCGACACCTTTCGGAAAGAACTGATGATTAATCCGGCGACGCGTCAAGTTCGTCGTTGCCATTTTTGGTGAACATAAGCCTTCACGGCGTTTGTTATATTATCACAAGCTTATACTTGTGTGATAAAAATAATATTTTTACTTTATGTGTGCTATTAATTAGATGTTATTTAAACCTCGTACCTTATCGAATACAAATATTAATGTATTATATCATGACTTTAAAATTGTTGACTTCGAAAAATTGCAAAAAAAAAGTGCCAGCTAAATCCTTAGCTAAAATGCCTTTAACTACTAACGCAGCTCTTGAAAGTTGCTATGTATAAGAAACGTAACAATGCTGACTAATCCATCCAAAATTTTATCAATATCTCATTAAAAGTACTAATCGTTAGAATATACATATTAATCGCAATTACAAGAATAGTTTATTATCACAATTATTTATTCGTAAGCACATACTTACGGTTTGTGAGTCAATTTTTATTCATCGGCTAATAAAGAAAATTTTAGTCACATAATTCGGTAGTTCTGCTGCCATTGCGCTAATTTGTTCTAGTAATGGGGGCATTTGGCACATCCGCTCTCAGCATATGATAGATGCCATAGATGAGGAAAGATGCAAAAATTAGAAGAACCGCAATCAATGTCGAAGTTTGATTTCCTCTCCGGATAATTTTAATGTCGTCTTCCTGTGTCTTGAGTATTTCCTTCAGCTTGATCAAATCCTTTTCCGACTGTTCTCTAATGAGGACATTCAATTTGAAAACAAATAATTTTCAATCAAATCAACTGTTTAATTGAGAAATTACCGTTCTTCTTCAGTCATGGGCTGAAATTTCAATCTTCGCTCAAGGATTTCCAGGCGTCTATAGCAATCTTTAAGTGCATCTTCTGCCGCATCAAGCTAGCTCGAAAAAATAAAAATAAAAACGTTATTCCGTGAACTGATTTTTTCCAATACGGTAAACCAAACTTCAAACCAGCCAAAGGATACCACACAAAGGACACGGCACGGCAACAAATCCCCGGTCAGAATTAGATGCATTTTTGATAAGTTGAAAGCTTTGAACTCCTGAACTAATTTTATGATGGTCTTACTCCAAAAAGTGGCATGGTTTAAAAAAAGTCGTTAAAAATACACAGGAGGTAAGTGCTACGTCGACCGACATATGGGCGTAGTACATGCATCCTGTATAGTATTTCTACCGGCCAAACGGTACGATTTTTGCGGGTACAACCTCCACAAAAGTTGTTCAGGAGGTCAAGGGCTACAACATATCAAAAATGCAGCCAGTTTTGACCGGGGATCCTTGTTCCCTCTGTGCGGTTTCCTTTCTAAAAATAAAGAATTACATCCGACATTCCGGAACGGCCAGACGATCCAGGTCCAGTAGAGTTGTTCATTCTCTAAATTGATTGTCTCTAATCTGGCTGTAATTGTACTGTACTGAAAATAGCAGAAATGAATTCAATAAAACAGCAGTTGTACTAACCGGCTTCTCAATAGACTGACAGTTTCGATCGTATGTTAGATTAATCCATCGGAAGTTTTCAGCGGTTATCTAATCTTATCGGATTCGGAATTAGTCATGGATATTCCGATAAAACCGAAAGCAATTCGAAAAATACTAATGACTCGTGTTCAGTTTATTATGATTGAATACGGAATATTGACCGAATATTATGTCCCTCCTTAATCCAATCCTTGATTTGAATCTGTCAACACGAAGAAAGCCTGACCTAATAAAATAAGTACTATCTAACGAGCCGGGCAATTAATTAATCAAGACCATCACACTAGAACAAACAAACGTCCGGATCATTTGCTGAAAGACAAGCTTAATCGTCAGGGATATTGTATCGGGTACCAGCCGTTAAGCAAAGTTTGTATGGGAATTAATAGGAACAAAGTAGGATAAATTCGACTATGTGGCACAAATTGGGTAGGACGACAGGACAGGACAGCTAAAATAGCTTTAGCCATATGTGAGTCAATTTTTAGCATGCTGACTGGTTAGATTTTTGCTGAAAGTCACAGACTTTTCATATTTAGTTTTAAACGTGGGATCGGGTCGGAGCTTCTTATATACCTTATTCTCATTAACCCGGTCTTGCCAACTTCTAAATTTAGTTTTCTTTGTACGTTCGAATTAGAAACCGATGCCCGACTCAGTTCTTTGCCGCTGTCTGAGTGAAAATGAGCCCGGATTTCATCTTTCATGTGTGCTCTCGCGAAGCTATCCAACATTCAACAAGTCTTTTCAATCCGTAAAATTGCTCAATACAATTAAAACTTAACTTACATAAATTGTTCAGTTAACAAATCATTCCTACAAAAATAAAGAGAATGACTCAGTTTACTATAAAGCCCTACAGAGCTGACTAAACCGGTTAACAGTTCAATAAAGTGTGTAAGTGAAGTGAATAATTAGCCGGGTCTTTAGATTCTCGGATTCACACGCACGTACTTATTTAGATCCCGCTCGATCATCCTATCATGCATTGCATTACGATTGCTAGCGAATTCGTCCAATGATGTGAGTGTGAGGTCTTCCGGGTAGTGTTGTTATTAGCGCAACAGAAGAGTGTAATAATTTCAAAAGTATGCTAACTGCTTCGACATTTGGTTCAAAGCCAAGTCTTAATCGACACAAAATCTCCTAAAAATCAGTTTATTCTCATAGCATAACATTCGGGGCTCGCCTTTCAGTCTCCATATTTGCAGCCCACAGAGAAACCGACAACTGACGTTTACTAGCGCGCCGGGTGTGATAAATAGAACACGGATTATTCATACAATGGTGGCGTGGGATATTATTATACGGTAATAATGGATTTACAGGAACTACTGGCTGGTTATCTATTCTGTGTATGTGAGCGTTGAAACTGTAACAAAAAAGTGAAAAATGTCACATCAGGGGCAAGGACAAGGTGGACATCCACGCCGGCCGGGACCTCCTGGAGGTCGTCAATCTCCAGCCCCGTTTAGAGGGCCAATGCCACCTCCGCCCGGATGGCACTCTCCAATACCATTAAGAATGACACAATCTCCTCCACCTTTCCTTATAAGGTTACTAAACCAAACTAATTCTCAATTATCTTATACTATATATCTACCAATCAATCGTTTTTAACTTACATACATATTATTTCCTGCTGAATTACCTT
This sequence comes from Protaphorura quadriocellata, assembly GCA_034698945.1. Taxonomy (NCBI): domain Eukaryota; kingdom Metazoa; phylum Arthropoda; class Collembola; order Poduromorpha; family Onychiuridae; genus Protaphorura; species Protaphorura quadriocellata. Next base: position 4,169 of record JAQGCA010003555.1, on the reverse strand, counting down.
ATATATAATTAGGTAAATAATTCTGAGAACAACCAAGAGTTAAAATGAGTTCGAAAATGGATCAGTACTTAGATTTTGATTTCACATGATACGCATCCATGATGGCGGATTAATGCATCCTAAATTCTAATCTTTGTCGGTTTCAAGCTCAGCACAGTAAGCGGCGCGCGACGTCTTTTCCGTGTTTGACGGCGCAACGGTACCCTTCGACGGAGTGTCTAAAAACTTCTGGTTACATAAAATATAAGATGAACGATTTACGCTGAGAACTTCTTAAACGCTCAAATAGCGTGGGCTCCGAACCGTACAGGAATTTTAAAGTAAAACGACAACTCCGGTATACCGTTATTTTTGCTGGGCCAGTTACATTATCCTTTGAAAAGTTCTTTTTTACACTCCCGTGATTTGCGACATTAATAGTTCGAAGGAATGCACAAAAATCACTACAAGGCACTTGCTCACAGTGCCTCAACTCCAGTTACAACCCTTTTCTGGAAATGCGATGTTACGGAGTTTTATGAGTTTCATATCAAAGATTTTTGAACCACTGCGTAGACTACTGTTGAAAACTTTTGCTTTGAAAATCCGATAAATCGGCATCCCATAGTACTATTTCCTATTTGAGTAATCGGAATTAGAATTCACACCGGAATTTGTTAGATTTAAATAACGTGACATATTCCATAAAAAAACTTGGTTCCAAAATATAACTGAGATACAACATGCAGTAGACACAGGATGCATGAATCATTGGATGATGACATAAACGAAGCCTAATTTCTTTAAATGTTCGCCGATATATAAATAAAGATAACCCTTGCCATGCGAGGTGCGACCACGACCTTTGAATTTCGACCAATGATGCGTATTACAAAATATAAATGTACATACAAGCGTCAACCCAGACCCACAAATAATCAGAGCGCAATTACAAAATAATTATTTGTCGCAATTGTCCAGTAAACAGTAGTTGTGTGAGAAATGTCGGAAATGAAAAGTACACAATCCCAAAATTACAATAGCAATAACACCGGGAACACCTGTACAACCAAGCACTTCTGTTCTGGTAATTCTACAGGCCAATGGTTGGGCGACAATCACCGGCTGGGTCGAGGTCACCAAGCATTGGGTCGCCAGTGCCAATGTTTGGACTACGTTGGAGTCCAGGAAGTGGGTCACCAATACCACCACCACCACATATGATGCCAAGTAGACAGTATTTTCATCCCATAGTTCGGGTGAGTCTTTTCGTGTGTACCTAATATAAAATTCACATTTCGTGAACCTCCCCAATATAGCTTGAAAAAATTAAGATTCTCCAAGAAAAAGGGTGTTGTGTAACAAACGATAAGAAAAGATAAAAACATTAGCTTCTCGTAGATCATGCACTTAAGCAGACTTGAACCAATTACTTCCAAAATATGATTAATTACAATTACAAATTACAACCTAAATTCTGAATGTAATTAATTATAACTATACGATTATATGAAGAGAGCTTGAAAAGTAATTGCTTGCAATTGGAGTTAAAAGGTGAAATATTAGAAACTAATTAGAACACAATTACAATCACGTGATTATAACTGTAGTTGAAAATTGAATTACAATTACAAATTACAAAAATTACTAATTCGACTTCATGCTTTTATGTATGTTGACATTGTAGACACGCCATTTTTTTAATGCCTTGAGTAATAGTAAAAGTAATTGACAAAAATATAAATTCAGTTACTACAATTAGAATTATACTTTCCAGAATTATTTACTTACAACTACAAATTACGGACTGGATTTCTGGAAGCAATTAATTGCAATTATAAATATAAGAAATTGTCCCTGACCCGAGTCTGCACTTAAGGTTATAAGAAATTCCGATACCAGGGTGGGTGACCCTAGATTAGATTCATTTGTTAATTTCGACGGAGAATTCGGATTCCGTCAGAATCAGTGAAGCAATTAATCCGCCCTTACGCTGACATTTACCTGAATCTCTGCCTTATCCTATTAAACTGGATAGAGACACAACACAGAATAAACTGCGAGAGGGTTTAAGAAATACCACGCGTGTGTTTTGTGGATATTTATGATTTGCAGAAAAAAAAATATATTAACGTCACCAGCATGTCCAGTTTATATCTGCGTGAATAAATATGACATGACCAAGGAGCATCTCATTATTGTCCACACGCCTAGTGTTAGGTCCAAGTATTCAGAAAAGTGAGATAAGCATTGTATAGTAGACTGTGACTGTATATACTTAAAACCTTTTCTCAGTAAACCCTAGGGTTTATTAACTTTCCAAAATTATAAATTCATGCCGATTTGCTGATAGAGAGTTTATTCCGAAGTAATCCATAGGAATTATCTCTGATTTCAGAGCCCACCTGTGGGTCTACCATTCACCCCGAATGCCGAGATGTTTCAAGATGGATTTCTTCTACAGCCATCGTATGACATGGAATTAGTGTATCCCCCAGGCATGGACTCACAAACGACCCGTCGACAAATGTCAATTCAATCAGAAGACGGGGAAGAAGGAGGTCTAACGACTGCAGAGATTATCGCTGCACAATCTCAAGATTATATTGACGAGAGATTGGCAGAGTACCAGGCTACGATACAACATCTTCAAGGTTAGTCTAAACAAGTACATGCATGGTGTAATGTTGTTTGCTTTGGCACTTACTAGAACTAATACTCCCAGAAATCATAAGCATCATTCCGAAATCGAAATAATGAGACCCAAACCATGTAATCGTGTTCGTGGGATCCGGTCTGGATCAAGCACTAACCTCATGTCTTGTAATGCTTATACTTATGCTGCTTACCTAAAGTAAAGCGCAAATGTATGAAATTTAAGACGACTTGTCGTCATGTGATACGTCCTTCATTTCGTGAGATATTTTTAGCCACTACACAAGTAGGGAACAGTACAGTTTGGGGCTTCTTGAGGCTCAAGATGTGTGTTCGTGTATGTCTCTCGTTGCCCTAAAATAATTCTCCCTGGCTGACGCAAATATATTTTTGTTCCAATTCTGTCGGGTTTTCATTATTGCGAGGTATTCAGCAGTACCTCAGCATCTGACGAAAAGTACCCCTGACCCCTGGGTGATCCTTCGTAGTTCATGGGCTAGTCAGAGAGAAAATTCTTTATTTAGAACTCTGCCTTCCAATCGAAGGTTGCCAAAAGACACAGAATACAGCCGACAAAACTTTTACAAAAAATGGCGTTTGGTTAAAAAATATTTTCATAGTAGGGTTAACGAAAATGTTGAATATTTTTATTGTTGTTGCGTAGAATATAGGTGGTGTTGTAGCAGCTGGGAAGAGCCCTTCAGAGCTGTTAGAACCACCTCGTCTCTCAATGATTTTGGAAGTGAAAACTTATTGCGAAATTCTTCAAAAAATGTAGTTACTAAAGCTACGTCCTCATGCAGTGAAACTTCCATCACCCATATAAAAATATAAAACAATTTCAATTTCAATTTCAATTTATACAACGCCCTCTACAAGACAGGTCATTATGATGTAAGTTTACATAACAGTAGGTAAATAATTTTAACTAAAATACATATTACTCAATAAACTATACACAATCCGCCCCATAATGACATATCTTTAGTACCGTAGTTCTTCCGAAACCTAATACCTCATGGGTCGAAGCGAATGGCAATAATACATGTTATAGAACATTATTTTTTATAATTATATCGTTCGGCGTCCACCGTGATTATATAGAATTTCCCTTTACATTCACTTTTAGGAATTGGAATTAAATTAATAGCAAATAATCCAATGCGCTCTCAAACGGATAGAAAAAATAAACGTCCCATCTAATACCCCAACCAAAAATACGAAACCCGGCACTGTAAATAAATCATAGCAGAAGCCACTGAAAGCAACGGCCACTTGAAAACGCTCGACTGATTGTGGGCCATTACCACTCACGCTATCCGAAATTCGGTACTGGTGAATAAACCATTTGCATTTCAAACAGTACTGATACTGTTGTTTGGCACGTTGGCAGTTTGTAAAAACAAGTATCAGTATCCATTGTATATATATTGTATATATATATCCACAGTATACATATTGTGTAATATGTATAAAATTAAAAATAATGTTAATGCACCAGTGATGCTAAAGAATTTGTTTAAAATCACGTCGGA
>JAQGCA010003554.1:0-11612 GCA_034698945.1 Protaphorura quadriocellata | reverse complement strand
AAATAAAGCTTAGTCCAGAGTTAGGCAATACAAGATCTGCATCAGACGCAGTCACGCAGTCAGTTGGTCATGATTAACTGGCAAAATGTAGGCGGTCATAAGACCTGGTAATACCATACAGGTGATCGTCCAACTCCTAGGGTCATGGGAACTGATTGCACGTTTTACAATAAAGCTTATCGAAAAAATTCAACCCTGTCGCAATATCGAAAACAATGACACGTAAACTTGTTAAGATAATTAAATATACTTTGATTTCATTGACTTACATTGATCGGTATCAACTTTGACCAAGGCAGTCTGCGACACGAAAAATGCGAATGTTAGAGCCAGCGAGGCGGTCGTCCGTAATCTTGTAGACACCCTGAAATCAGAAAAAATTAAAGGAGAAATTAAAAAATGACGGATAGAGATAAACAATCACTCTTTCATACCAAGACCATTGTGAAAGTGTTTTTTCTTGTGTGCTTAAATGTATTTATTGCCTGGAGAGATCAGACTTTGGAATTTCTCAGTGAAATCTTTTGACTAATTCTATACAAAATTTTAATTCGGTCAATTCAGGTCAAAGGAACCTTGTCAAATTTTCTGAGTCTGTTACCCAAGACCGTATAAATTGGAAAAACTAATTTTAATTGTGAAATCGAATTTGTCTCGTTTCTACGTTCGTCACGCTAACGCCCTTCGGTAAATAATTTCCATTAAATATTCAGCAAATGAATAAATACAGGTGTGTAGCTCCTACACGTAAATTAATGATTCGAAATGTTCTCAATTGAATTTTTGGCTATCATTGTCCAACCAAATCCTATCAATCCTATTTAAATTTTATTTTATCCTGGATGAAAAAAGTCATTCGTATTTCGAAAACATACTTGATTCTGAGTACATCATTTTATCCACCGAAATTTCAACACAGTTTCCCTAGAGCTAAATCTAAGCCATTTGGGTTTAGCATTTCAGTACGCGTTGCATGAGTCAAGTGAGTCATTTGAATATTTTGCACTGGATAATAAATAAGTATTATTGTAAAATTTAATTGTGTACCTAATTCCAAGTTACATTAAGAAGAAAAGTCTTTAACTAGTAAAATTCAGACCCGCCGAGAATCTGCAACTTTAGTAATTTCAAATGCCCTTGCTTTCGGCAAATGAAATTATTGTGTGTATTATTGTATTATTATGTTCTCAAGTTCATTATTAACTCAACATTGGTAATTTGGAAATCTTTCTATGTCAAAATACATGAAGAGTCGTCTCACTGTATGAATAAAAGGTTTCTAGACCCCAAAACTGTTTACTAATATGATATTAATTGTGTTTTAATGACTAACCATTTGGCGATGAATACATTCAGAACAAAGCTAAGCGTAGATGGAACATTAGATGCAATTGCCAGGTAAGATGTGAACGAAGCTTGGAATTCAGTTTTCCCATGAGGACTTGATAAAGTTGAAGTTGCATTATCCGTATTATTCACATCTCGGAATTTATACATCCAATACTGAAAAAAATAATCAAACCAACATGTATTAAACTTAATGCTCCAATTAGAATATTACAGCAAATGTTCGAATTTCTACCTTGTCTGCGTTGATAAAAAAGTTCCACGGGAGGAGAGTCGTAATTCCCAAAAAATAAAATGCAAAGTATACTATCCAGTAGCTGTAATACAAAGAAAAAAAATTTTTTTTTTACTTATTTCGTAATGATTATCATAGTTTTTCTACTATAACATTAGTAAAGTATCGTATTGGTAAATATTTTAATATTTGCATAACTGATTCACTTCATCATCCTTAAAAAAAGGATATTCGTTCGTGCATCTTTCTTTATTCATCATGCTATCCCAATGTGCATTCACATATTGTTGATATGTTCACTGATCGAGTGTTTTGCATTCCGGACTTTTATTATTGAATTTATACTATAAACCATACGTTCAGACCAGATAAGGTAGTACGGGTACCACTAATAATTTAATATGGACATAAGTATGATTTTAATGATCTAAAATTAAGACGTGATCAAAAGTGCTATTATTATAATAGTGAGGACGGGCAGATGGAAGTCAACAATTTAATTTAATTTAATTTAATCATTAATAATTAGAAATTTCACCAAATCTTCAAAATTTCAAATCCAAATTTAATTAAGTTAGTTACAAGTCGGAATCAATTGTCACCTACTGATAATTCAATGGTTCATCTTCGATGACTTAAATAAAATTACATCCAATCCAAAAAAGTACTGATAATCGATACATTATTTTTAATAATTCGAGCTTGGAATCCGCATATGGACCCTCATCAAATCATTGCTTCTAGAATATTATGATTTGCCCCAAACTCCCACAAAATCAAATATTACTTCAGATATTAAACTACACTCCACATTTCAATTTCATGTTAGGTGACGAATCATCTAACACGGCCATCATTAAAATGTCAAAATATTTTACCATTCCAAAAGTAACCGAGATAGAATGTTATAAATTTTTACCGAAAATCTTACAACTGCGAAAATGTCATTGTCATGAAATAAATATAATAAAGTGTGACCACAAGTGATCAAACCTCCTTGCATTTTACTTTGCAATCAATTTACAAGTTAATGGAAATTGATCGACCTGCACGATATTTGTCAAGTTAAGGCATATTCAGTTGCATAATTAAAATTGTTTAAGAAAGGTGCACCTGACAATTTATTCAAAGGACATAATTATCCGACAACTTTATCAATTGCCTAACCTAACTCGGTGAAAATCGCCCGGAAAGGATCAAATACATACTGTAATATCGCATTCCACAACTCAATGTAAAAACTATCCACCAATAAACAGTGATAAGTTTTATAATATTTCTACGGCCCGTCGAAAATAAATTTTAAAATATTAATATTTTAAAATCCTAATTCAATTTAATTTTGAGTTGTTCATTCTAACAAATGGCTAGTTAGATACTTTCATAATGCCTGTACCAGATTTTTAAGCATGTTCAAGATACTTTCACTACGCTTTTCCCTTGGAGAGGTGTCAAATTATCCTAGGCTGATATTCCATTCTAGGACGATAGCACAGGGGTTTCTCTTACTATCCGACTATTGTTTGGGGTTTGATCCCTCCGTAATGCAATACTGTGGTTTTGCACTGGGGTTTAATGCATTATTGACCTTACTAATACGGGTTACCGTCCCTGGACAAAATGAATGGATACGCTGACTCTGGTAGAATTAAGGAACTCATAGTCCTTTTGTGTTAATTGCATGTACCAGCAAATCTTTTTAATATTTAGTTTATATTAAAAATATTCACCTATCCCCCGGTTGAATGACGACGTCAACATCAACCTGCCCTTTATTGTCATCATCCTGTTCTAAGTCCCTGGAAGACACATGAATTAGTGACGAATGGTCCTCAGCCTCTTCGTTGTCTTCCTCCTCCTCCTCTTCAATGACATCCTCTACAAAATCTTCTGGAGCTACATTGACACTTGTATTTAAACTCGTCATTCTGGTCAAGACGACTGGGATATTATTTATACGTGACTGTGGTTGACTAGTGCTCAAATGAATAATACTTCCGTCTCGAAGAATTTGACAATGATTATTATTATTTTGTTGACGGGATGTCACGGTGGTGGTTGTTGTAGTTGTAGGTCTTAGGGTCAACTCCAAGAATTCATGGGCATTGGGAATCAGGGAGGGGACAGCTGTGCCCTCAATTGCCAAAGCCAGACTGAAGAATTCTTTTTCCAGGAGGAAGACACTTGTCTTAATTAATTTCCCATCGTCAACATGTCAATTTTCTTTCACATATTTTTTTTGCATTCCATTATGTGACGGATTATGTCTGTTCGACAACACTTTTTTCTTCTAATCTTCGACGACTCATTGCAAGAAGAAACAACAAGGGCCTAATCTCAGACTGAGGTCACAGCTGACTTTTAGCTCTTCTTTCTATTATTATTTCCTCGTGTTATTTCGTTATTACGACATTGTACTGTAGTAGTAGGAGTGTGACTAACCGTTTAACAGATAACCCATTCCATATGCCTTTATAACCATTATAACCCTTTCTAATAGTGAATAACCCTTGCACTTATATTTTATTTCCTATATACTCGGACGGGCTATGTATTTGTATGGGGTAGAGATGACAAAACAAATGAGATCATCTGTACTCATGCACTTGTACAGAGTATACTACACAGAACTATCGAAATATGGTTCAATTCAATCTGTAATAAATTTTCTGCATCTGCGAACTGAAATATATGCATAAATGCAAAGGTTGCAAAAACCGTAATCGAATTCGGTGTCGGATCCGATTCGGGGTTCTCGAATCCTGTCCATGATGACGACAATAGAATATAGACCGCTTCGGAACTATACATCATGTATTTACGAGTTTTTTTCTTTTTCCATGCACAATATATTTTGCACATTTTTGCACTAGGGGTACAAAAATTTCTCTGCATAATCTAATTTTATTATACAGGGTGTCAACGTAATAGCGCATTTGGTAGATTTTAGCCTAGTAAGGTCACCGAACACCGGTTACGATGCGAGAAAAGATCAGTAATCAGGCTGCTTTGGTCGTTCTCTTGCAAGAAGCTGTAAAAGCCTAAATTATAAAATAATTATTAATTAGCCTAAATTATGTTCATCTCACAATGATAAAATAATAACTCAAAAAGAAGATCTAAATTCACTCTAAGTTAAATTTTTGTATCCACGCCATAAACTGAAAGAATTGGGCGCTATTTTTTTTGGACACCCCGTACTCCTCTATAGAAATGGTAAACGTGCATTAGGATTGAATTCTTCACGCGCTAAAATGATGGCTTTTTTGTCAGCGTTTGTTTTAGATTTAAAGTGACGTACAATTTATTTATCAATTAAATCCACCCTTGTGATGATAAAATAAAATGCGCATTGTGTGTCCGTAGTCCGTCCGCTGGAATGTGGAAATATATTAAATTTTAATTTGACATAAATAATATAATATTTTATATATCCATAAAATTGTGTAAGGGTATGAGCTAGTTGTCTCTTTTCGAAGGATAACCAAACTATTTTGTTTTAATTTGAAGTTAGTTAACTTCCAAGTCTTGTCGGAATATTGCAACATCAATCAAATTCAATTTGGTTATTGTGCTGAACTATTTGGATTTATGAAATTTTTTGACAATTTCACGCAAGCAGTCCCTCCCTGTTTAACTTTGTTATTGTGGGTTGAATCCATCGAGTAGGAGACTAATTGCATGTTTATAATTTTGCAGTAAAGTTAAAAAGGGGGTCGGACTTTTGTTAACATTTGTAATTTTATACTACACATGTTTTCCTGTCCTGTAATGTAGTTCTGCTAAGGAGTTAGTGTCGATATCTTTTCAGATCAAGAATTTCAAATTATTCTGGAAGCCAATTTCAGTTTTAGATGTCGGACAATCCTAGCATGAAGATTTTTGAAAGTTAAAAGAAAGTGTAGAACGCGAGAAAATTCCATTAAACCTCGGGCAGTATTGCTAGAAATGAGAAATTTTCAATTTGGGAGTATTCACATTCCTAATCTTGCATTTATGTATTATTCTATTAACTTTCTGTAACCGCCTTTGATCTATTAAAGAAAGTAGTACAAAATACACCCAGCGGGCTCTAGTTCAGGTCACGTTCCGAAATTCTCTACATTTTACGTACATGTGCTGAATACTTTTTACTTTGATGCTCTCTGCGCTTTAATTCAATTACGAAGGAAGACGCATCACGATTTACAGTTCGTATCTGCCACTGAAGTTTCCTAAAAACACTGGTGTATTCATTTCGTAGAGAATTCGATGTAGAATCCGCTAAGCTATTGATCATGTCCGTTGTGGTGCACAGACATTTTGAGCTAAAATGAAATCGATTTAGAGGAGAGAAAAAATTGAAAATATTTTAACCTGAAATTCAGCACCTTCTATTAGACTTACTTTAATACAATCAATCACTACTGCATCATATACGAACTAGAAAGTGGAGTTCCGAAATTTCTGACAATTCCCATGAAGGTTTGCGAAGGATAAACCCTGACACTGCGGTCGCTGGTATTTCTTTTGAATGGGCACATAAGGGCTGCAATAAGAATTTGGATTGTGTGGAAAATTTCTTGACCCGACAATACACAGTACGAAACCACAAATCGGAATTTCAACTTCCGGGATTAATAATAAATGAGAGTATTAGTAGATATGAAATCAGAACAACCAACTATAAGCTTGAGGTACATATACAATTCATTTCGATTAGTTCAGTTCTATTCAGCGAAATATGGTTTGATGTAAACAAATGAGAAATGAATCACATTGCAATGAATTTGTCAAACAATTTAGTCCACCATTCACTACTAGAGACACCTTCCGTAGTCTAAATTGAGAGCCAATACTGAAAATACGGACGGTCAACGATCCCGTATTTGAATAGGAGAAAGTACTTAAGTATGAAAATAATAAACTATTTGTAACCAATATTCCTATCCAAATTAATGGACATTTTGAATTGTCTTTCCAGATTTCAGACACTCATTTTCGTAAGAGCTCAATAATTTGATTGGTAGATTGGTACGCTTGTAATGTGCTACGGACACCAATATGATAAAAGGTTAAAAGATCACTTGTGGTTATGAATATCAATGTCGTGGATTTTCTCAAATGAATGGACGCAATGATTCACAAGGACTTCTTCAGTTGTAGAATGACTCATTCATAAAAACTTGTTGAGAGCATCGCATGGATCAAATAAATGTGGATGTGGTGGTAGCAGTTCATAGTGGTCAATGAATCTTACCCATAATTCGGATGACAAATCCAGCGTTGAATTTAGCTGTCTCATGTTAAAAATTGAAACCCCAATCTCTGCTCTGTCTGGATATCCTAACTCGTCTTAAATAAATTGAAATGCCAACGCTTCCTTTTTTGACTCAAAGATCCAGGTCATCTTGAACGTTCCACCGGAATACTGTCCATTGTAAACTTTTTAGGTAAAACCCAGGATAACCAAAAGTGTATTTTGTTTAATTTTTTAAGGCAAATGCTGTTCTAAACCATAAGCAATGGAAGGTTAAATTCTCAAAGAGGGCATGTGGGAAAACGGGTCAATCTTGTGGCTTTACAGACGTGACTGAGTTTTTTCAAAAATGGACACATTAAATTTAATTGTAATAGGTGCGTATACAATATTTTCTGAGTAATAGAACCTGCATTCAATTCAAAGGTAAATTACTCCAGCCGTTAGAAATGTACAGTTTCACGGATTTTTCTAATCCTAAGATGAGATTTTAATATATGTACTTTTAGATCCATTTTAGAAAGTAAAATTTCAGAGGATAACATTGAGGACATTTTAAAACATTAAAGGAAATATATTTCGGAAAAGGAAACTACATCGATGATAATCGCATCTGTTTCTTACTGAAAATGTTATTACAATATTAAATTTTCATTGAAACTCAAAATTCAAGTTTTCGTTAAAATTGATTGATTCGAATTCTTTTCCACTATAGAGACACGTAACACATACCAATAACAAATCTTACAACCTATTCCAGATATAGCAAAAGTAAAAGTAGTAAGACTAGTAAAAAACCCTGACCAATTCAATTTAAACTGAATATCGCATTGTAATTAAATTGCAATTATCGGATGAACACCTTATTGTGTTCCAGTAATGGCGTTCGAATAAAATTGCGGAGCTTATAACAATTTCAACGTTTTATGAAATCAACAAAGTATGAAAATTGTGTCGAAAAATTTGACAAGTATGTCGCTATAATACTCACGCATCACGACTGGTGTGCACGCAAGGTTGAAATTCTGGAGATTTTGAGCTATCAACAAGTGTAAGAATGTGTATTTCAGATTGAGCTTAATGCATTCAAAATGCTGACAGTATGCAGCTAAATTCTTAAACAGTGGAAAAATTTGAATATGGGAGTCGTCTTCCATTTTGGCTAATTTATTTAAGGTCAACTATTCGAGATTCTGTAGACTATAATATTTATTTCATACGCAGAAGTAAATTACTTTCAACCTCTGTTCGGTTGTTCTAAAATCCCATAATAAAAGTGATATCTCTATTAGTACTTGTACTGCATAAAAAATTGGACGTCCGTCCGTTCGTATTATTGTAAAGATAGCCACCGGTCAAAATAAACTCGGGTGACCACAACCCGTAACCTAGAGGCACTACATATATCACTAAAGTCTTAAGGATAACTATGTGACTACTCTCCCGTTAGGACATCCGGACATCTCCAAAAGTCGCTGCACCGGAGATATTTTCTTCAGTAGTGGTCCAGGATTTCAAAATAGTAAGTTTATCCATCTATCAAAAATTGTGCATCCTTTTACCAAATAGAGTTCATTTTGTCTCAGAACAGAAAAGTCGAAACCTACTTAAAAGGCCGATGGAGCAGTGAAGTCATTTTGATTGATTAATTTTAAACATCAGCATAAATTGCGAACCTCGATTGTCTTTACCACTTACGTGACATTTCAACTGAATCAGCTAACTAACCTATAAAGTGACAGCGTTCAAACTAAATTGCTCAAAATGAGGTGTGATCATCATCACACGTGCACAAAAGATGGTCATAAACGCACATATTACTACATTGTATGCATTCATTATTAGCAAAGTTTAAATATATACACCTGGCTCTCATCACGGGTCTATGGGTCGAATATCCAAAGTGATAGAAGACGACTAGACGAATTAATGAATGACATGACCTAATATTTTGGTATTTCCAGCCTTGAGCCAAAATTCTGATTAGGAGTACGTACTCATTATTATTATACAATTGATTGTGCACTAAAATGCTTGGTTTGCAATTTTTGATTGATAATAAGATCAATTCACGCAAATGGTTGCACAACCTGGGTTCAATTTTCCCGTGCGGATTATGTCAGACCTAATTTCAGAAAAATGAGAGTTAGTGTAACTTGCATTCTTTTTGTGAGTTTTTAATAGGGACGAAAATCGGCCTAGTAAAATGGTCGGTCTGCTTTGCTGACATTGCAAATATTTAAGGAACTTCGGCTAGAAAACTTAATGAAGAAGCAGGAAAAATCCAGAAGAGACTCGATGCCATTAAGCTCCCGTCCTAGTTTTCTTCAAAAAACTTCCGTCCACATTCGAGACATCGATTTCTCAAAACAATTTATGCAGAATCTAAACTTTTTATTTTTAAACTTCTTCCACGAGCAGTCACTCAGTCTTGACTGTTTGTTTGCTGCCACCTGCACAGGGATGGGGAATTTGAACTAAAATTTTTGAATTATTTTGTTTTTGACATTGACTGAAATGGCTAAACAAGGAACGACCTGTTAAATCATTCAAACAATAAACTAGCACGCTGGCTGCAATAATAATTGTTCCACCACACTTTCCATTCATGAAGTAAATGTGAAAATAACCATAAACAAAGGCAGTGGCTGGAAGACAATATAGTACATAACTACATAAGGTGTGTTTAGCTTACAACTAATTTAATTTCAATTCTTCGTAATAAATTACAATTTCATTTAAGAACATTTAAGTGTACACATTCGAGGAACTATTGTCTGTTAGCTTTATCGATAATGAGTAACATGAAGACATACAAGACGAATGCAAGACGAGACGATCACTTTTGACTTTTGGTGTGACTTTTGATTTTATTCAAATCAAATCAAATAAAAAAATCAGCCACTTTGAAAGTTCTGAGCACAAATGAGACAATTTGTTGACAGATTATTTTTTTCTCAATTACTGCCTGTACATTGGCAATATTGTAGAGATCAGTCGGAATTGCCCGTACGAAATTGTAATACTATGGCGGAAATACTTCAGAAACTTATAGCGGCGTAACAGAAACGTACATACATACCGACAAATCGGTTATAGACGTGCAAAATACACTTATACTTAACTCTTGGGTCTCAATCTGGCATTTGCGAAGGTGCCCCTAATATATTTCAATGGATTTGTAAATTCAGAGCTGGCGGAACCCAATTTGCATGACTGCTTGGCCCATTCTCCCCAGGTTCGCAACTGTAAGCAATAAACGTAAACTAATAATGTTTAACGTTAATGTTCAAGGTAAAACAAATCCCATCATAATCATTGTGTCTGAAGATAATAACGTGACTATTTCAAGTGTACACATTGTCCAGAACTACTATATATCAGCATAATTTTGACATGATAATACTGCACAAGTACTTTGGCATGAAAGTAGTTTAAGGTTTCTATAAATCTAGCCAACAACACCAATTATTTAGTTAGTATTCATCTTCTTGGCTCCAAACCAAAGGGTTAAAGAAAATTGGCTCTGTTTCAAACCTACCTGAAATTATTAAACAAAATGTGGGCGAGGCTCATCCTGGCATCGGTCTTCTTGATCGGATTGCAATTCAATTCAGGGGTTTTAGGGGTCCGTCAATTATTTTAATTAACAACAAACTTCCTTAAGTAATTTTGCTAGCATTAACTAAATAATCTTTTAACCATTTTTATGCAATTTCAGGCTGAATTTACCCTCTCCGTGTACTACGAGACACTTTGCCCGGACTCAATCCGATTCATCACAACAAGATTGTTTTCAAACTATTTACTCCTGGGAGGATATGGAAATCCATACTTAGAAATTGACTTTGTTCCTTACGGGAAGGCTAATGTAAGTTTCAAATTCTTTCAAAATGGGACAAGAATGAAGGAAACATTTATTTAAAACTGAGAGAGGCTTAACCGTAGAGTATTCATATAAGTACCTCGTCCAAGGTAGAAAGTGCTTTGTCGAAGGTAAAATTAGATTATGCCAGAAGTGATACACAAGTTTTCTGCAGTAAATCGTGCCAGACCCAGACTTGCATTAATGCCTGTTTTCTTTTTGCCGAAACCAGTTTGTTGATGGCCAACGGATTTATAATTTGTTACTCAGCTCTAATATTGATATTTGTAAAATTTCAGACTACGTTCAATGGCCCTGGAAATTTTTCCTTCGTTTGTCAACATGGCCCTAGAGAATGCGAAGGAAACAAAGTCCACGCATGTGCCCTCAAATATTTTACCCCAAGTAAAGCGATTGAATTTATTTACTGCAGCATGAAATCTTCAAGTCCTCCTGAAGCTGGTCCAGAATGTGCCCGAAACCTTACCCTCGACTTTTCACCGGTACAAAGTTGTTTGGAAAGAGATGGTCCAGCACTTTTGGCCAATTTGGGAAATCGAACACACAGTCTACAACCAACACTGTACTACGTTCCTTGGATCGTTTACAACAATGTTTTCAATGAAGAGGATCTATGGGACAGTCAGCTGGATTTCTTGTCTGTCGTCTGTGCAAAATTGAGGGCCAACGGAAACGGAGTAGCTCCAGCGTGTAATTTACATTAAAAAATTAATTAATTCAACTAAATTCGTAATAATTCTGTTGACTTTCCTTCAAAGGTTAAAAATTTGAAACCATGTACTCTTCCGAGCCTACCTTTTAAAAATCCTTGTGGCATACATACATATAAGTACTAAGTAATTAGACATGAAATTTGACGGCAAATCGCAATAATGTGCAGTAGGATTAGAATATAGTTTGTCACT
>JAQGCA010003553.1:0-11615 GCA_034698945.1 Protaphorura quadriocellata | reverse complement strand
GCATGGTTTAGAAGGCTTGGCAGTACCTTATTGTTCCCCTAGACCTCCTCCTCAATATACATACATACATACATACAAGGTCCTCGCATACTGGTCATGGCTATCCCTTGTGAGTTTAACATTTGAGAATTATCCCTTCTGAATTATCATAATAAATACCCATATGGTTTTGCAAATAAGAACAAAAAATTCACCACTTACGTTTAAACAGACGTAAGATTTCGGTGCATCCGGTAAAGAATATATATAATTAAAAAAAATTCATGTTAATCATTTTAATTCATTAGTTTAAGTAATAACTATGACTGTACACTGGTAAGAAGTTATGAACCACCCTGTGGAAGCAGAAACTAAAGTTTTTTTTTGTATTTTATAAATTGCCAGCCTTGTTTCCATGTAAAAACTACAGAATGTTTCTGGTTTACATGTGTCATGTCAATCTAACTCTAACAAAGGAAGCTCACGACATGAGGGTCTCCGACCTGGTCCCGCCATTCACTTTTTAAGTACACCCTTTAGGATCCAATGACATCAAACTAGTTAAAAGTCGCGTGTACAAATGGACTACTTTTTTTTACCTCCCATCGCACAGCGCCTCCTTGAGACCAAGCGCGTTTAATCCGTCATTTACGGTACATTAGTAGGGAAAGTGTAGAAGTACTGCTAAAAACAAATTCCGCGACAATATTTCACGTTTATACGACTATTTTAATATCAAATATGTAATTGAAATAAGAATTCAAAATTTTGTGTCATCTACATACAAAAAAAAGTTAAGAAAAATTTGAGACTAGCATAGAGCAGGAAGTCCTCTCAAGTTGTCCCGTTGAATTTTCATTTGTCACTTATAATCTTGTAATATTTTGATTAAAAACCACCCAGTAGAGAGATTATGTACGTGAATACATATTCCGGACATGGACAAGATTTTGTGGAATCAATACTTGAATGTTTTGAAAACTTTGGAGATAATTGTATTGCATTAATGTTGTGAATTTCATTGAAGACCGGAGGGGATAAACGCCGAGATGAGTTTGTACTCAATTCTCTCTATCCTGTTGACAAAATCCGGTCTAGACTACATTTGTTTGTTATCGAATATTCTAATGAAACTCTTCTTCCGGAAAATAAGGCTTATCCGACGCACAATTCTATCTCTAAATAGGCAGGGTCCCGTCAAATAATACCCCGATGTTGCGAATAAGCAGTTCTAACAGTCGAACGACACAACTTATTGAACGCCCCTCGTATAATGCCCTAACTAAAACACTGCAATTGTGACGTCATACGAGTCCATGACGTCAGAAGATGATGTATTTGGCTCACGTATTTCAAACGGTCAGACTTTCCGGGGTATGACCTTCACAAAAGTTGTCTAAGAGGTCAATGGTAATATTTGAAATATCTATGACTTGGAAACTAATGATTCTTGTCGGACCCTGTCTAATATATGCAATGTATTGGGATATCTGTGTAGCAGTGAGAGATAATAATGAAAATGAAATGTCATATTGCACGGGAGAATGAGTGGATTTCCTTGTAAATTAAATTGGGTTCCTCTCCCAAGTTTCCACTGTCAAAGCAAACTTTCCTTCCGACTCCGACTCCGACTGCTTTTCCTACTACTTGAGTTGAATGCCCATGCCATCACATTCCAATTTCATTTTACTTTCCAGCTCAAAATCATGTTTGACAACTTAAGACCAGCAGAAGCAGAAACAGAGTCATTGCCAAAGGCAGGCAGTATCGAGAACAACTATAAAATATATTGTACATATATATGGTATAGTATATGTATATAACAAAACATAACAGAGTGGGCTATAGATATACATATATGTCTCAAGAGATTTAATTTGACAAATAAAGGGAAATAGTCGTCAAAGGATTCAATTGGGCAAAGTAGTCGCTCCTTTCTCATTTTGGACTCTAATGAGAAAACTTAATTTTTGTCATAACCAATCACAGTTTCTGAGTTAATAAGTTCAATAATTGCCTTTGTTCTTTCTTGATTTGTTTTCTTATGTAGGTCGTTGCAACAAACTTTTAATAATGTGAGCATCAAAGTAAGGACCATATGGGCCAAATTGAAACACACGCGCCAAAGTGGGGCTAATCGGTCTACTTACTCTATGGTTAAAATACGCGGCTGCGTTTGAACATGCTTTTGCAGAATAGAAACAGCAAATAAGTTTATGTACCAATACATAAATTTTTGGACTATTTCTTGGACAGACTGAGTTTTTTTTTGGAGTGTCTGGCAAGGTATGACTATAAAGAAGGCTAATTAATTGAGTCATTCAATCTAAATAATTCAAGCGTGACTTGAATTGAAGACTTCAACATTTTCCTCAGGTCTTAATTTTCTAAATGTAGTGACTCCTTTTTTCCTCCTCATTAGTGAAAGTCAAACCTTCCCTTTCTTTCCATTGATTGCTTTCACCTTTACTACAGGGTAGCAAATATATTCCTTGCAAATTACTCGTCAAATTATTTTAATTTCACCCTCAACTGTGGCAGTTAATACATTTTTTACCTTGTACTTGATTTGTTTTGATGTTCGTATATTTGCGCTATGCATACATAATTTTGTTTGCTTTCGGTACACTTCTGTCACTCCATGGACGTCATGAGTAATCCATCTATTCAATTACTCAACTCACTCTTTTTTTTTGTATTTATTTTTCGTCTCTCACTTGCATTCATGCCAAAAACACGCATGAAGAACTCATTTAAAAGCTTAAACTTCAGACATGTTTGCTTGGGATGCTTTCTCCGCTTTCTCCGTTTTATCTTTCCGGTTAGAACTGCATGGCAACACCTCAATACCAATCGCCAGTGCTATATTATGTCTGTATGTGATGCCATGTGTCCCTCTGCTCTTCCTATTTTTACATGTTTTTAGGTTACAGAAGAAATATGAGTAAAAAATATATATTTTTTTATTCTGTCTTTTCTAACTTCAAAAATAATGTCAAAAATAAATTATTAATACGGAGAAGCTCAAAAACACTTAAATTCTTGTAGTATTTTAAGTTAAATTGTAAAAATTAAATCAAATTTACGTTGAAAGAAAATGTGAAGAGAAAACTCACAATTTCAAGGCTAAAACGCAAAAAAATATATATAAAAAAAGTATGAAAAATACTCATAATAAATATTCATAATATTTGACATATTTATAAGGGTGGGGCAAATTGGCACACACGCACCAGAATAAAATCTAGTGCACTTTCTCACTTTACTACTGCACGTGTAAACGCAGAGATGAGATGAATCTGGAAATAACAAAAGAGATGGATGATTGAGATGACAGAAATGAAAGATTCCATTCCACAAGAATGACGAATGATCCAATTTAGGAACCAAAAACTCACCACATTTGTTGCCAAAAAAAAATCTTTTCGGCGAGTCACGGCCGGCGGTCATATCATTGTTTTATTTTGTGTTTGTACTGTCCAGGGACACTCATGTTTTTATATGAAAAGATTAGGTTCGGTATGTGCCGTACTGCAACATAAAAATACCATGACGAATTTATGACTGTCAGACTGACGGCAATAAAAAGCTAAAGTCCACGCCTCGGATTTCCTTGGAATTCTTGAAAAATTCAAACACTTTCTCTTGAGTCCAAAAATTATAGACCTCAGGTTTCAACTTTTAAAGCTCAGCGTATAATCCATTCTAATAAAATTCTAAGCATAAAAAGACCTTTCCGGAAATGGTCCAGAGCTCTGTGTATTTCTTTATACGTATGATTTGACATTTCTTTCTTGGTCGGAAAATTATTCTGATTCGGAAGAACAAGAATGTGCGCATTCTAAGTCAAATGATGGCTTATCGTTTGAGAGAGAGAGCCCCCAACCCAGCGACGCACGTTCAGAACTCACCGCATCTTGACAAATGAATTATTGCACTAATTTTGCTAATTATTGGAAAAAATGTGTTTACTTGAACGCATAATTCACAGCTTCTATAACTAGGAAATACGGACCTAGAAAGAACTTAAACTATAAGAAACCTAAGAAACTAACAAGGGGAACGTCAGGGCGTTTAATTTTTCATCGTGAGGAAATGTATCCCTAAATTTGACTAAAAATAATCGTCATTTGATCTGTTTTTGCTATTGAATCACATTTAAATTTATTTCCGTGTCCATATCTGAGCAAAACCTCAAACAAATGTGTTTACACAACTCACAGCAGAGACACTCTTCACATTTTTTACAGTCTTCGAAAAATCAATTTTTTTTGAAATTTTTGTTTTCCGGATATCAATTTTTGCCCTAAACAATATGCAATATACCAAGGAGACTGGACTATTTAGCTCATTTATTTAGAATGAGTCGGGGTAAGTCGGTGCGCCAAATCCATCTCACATCTCCCGTAGTAACCAAATTAAATTTCATCTGATTACATTGGTCACAAAATGACTGTTTTGTGACCAGAGTTTGTTATTGTTGTTTACATCGACTTATCGCGACTCCTTCTAAATGGATGAGCTATATAGTCTAGTCTCCTTGCAATATACAATGCTAAAATATTGAGAACAAAGGAGGGACCCTTTGGTTTTTTTCAAATTTTGAAAAAACCAAAATAACTTTAAAAAAACGCGAATATGGTCAGAATAATTCCGGGCAAGATGTCGTACATACGAATTAACGTGTAACTGTAAGTCACAAGGGTCTCAACTACAATAACGAATTCTCCGGGAAGAGAATAGCGGACGAATTCATCCAAATGCCATTGTAACTTGGTGACCTCTCGGGAACATCAAAACTGCAATCATGGCCTCTCCTGTCATGGTCGGTACAAATTTCTCAGACGTCGTGATTTGAACATCCTTGGATGTCTTCTGGTAAAATTCCACTTGGGGGAATTCAATTTTTAATGTCTTTATGCGCTACGGAAAACGAAGTTGACCTCCATGAAATTTAGTTTCAGTTTAGGGAATCAACCAGAAATTTTCCTGTCGGTGCTGAACTGAAACCGAATTTTATGAAATAAATTAATCTTTTGTGCATTAGTAATCCACACTTGGTTACTAGTGCTTCAAAATTTGAAAAATTCATAAATTCAAAAGAAGAAAGTGTCGATTTAACTAGGAATTTGCTAAGTTATTAAACTAGGAATTCAACTAAGCATCTGCCAAAATCGTTCATATTCGCCGGATGGCTTATAATATTTCCGCCTTACTTTTCAACGAACTTTGATGTTCTAAAGAATCGGGTCCCAATAGCAAGGAAGAAAGCCTACTGTACCTATATCCAAATCGAGCTGAGTAACCCATGATTCGGAATAATCAGTCCGATATTATTTTGAAAATTTAGAAATTGAATTTGGTGAATTTCTGGTCTTCGTTCGGTGGCACTATGGACGGTGACGAACCTAGGGAAAGCATAGACATTTCACACCTTTTACGTATTTACAGAAAAATGGGGAGGTATAATTCAATTAAACATACTAGCAAAATTCGTGGAATCGTGCTGGGTTTTAGTTACCCTTCATGTTACCTAACCTGTAGTACTAAAACAACTAACTGTCTGGTTGGCAACCATTTAAATGGTTAGTTTATTACTTTGGAGACTGCATGCTTTTATTGAAAATAATGATAAATTATGAATATATATTTTGTACTGAGTTCCTATAGGAATTATGAGTTCTAGTTATTTCTGGGTACATAACATGGAATTATACATTTACCTCTGACTAACTACAGGACTCGCGAAAACATAGTTCAGTATTGTATGTATGTATTTAGGAGAAGGTCTAGGGGAACTATAAAGTACAGTCAAGCATTGTAAAGCATGCCGACTAAGTGAACTGTGTAGACCCATTGCTGTCGACTCCATGAATAGCAGAATGTATCGTTACTACTTTCAGCAACCCTTCGCATTAAGGTCGTACAATACTTTTTATGTATAACAGTCCAAAGCACACCAACCACCGACCGCCAGACGAGAGGTAAGAAGTCAGCCCGAAGAGAGGAGTCCGGGAAGGTCATACTTGTACTACGCGCCGGGATGCGTATTGCCAAACCCTACTGTATCTCGGCACTTTTAGCCGCTTAGCCAAAAAACCATGACACCGATAGCCGCATAGCCAACTGTTTCTAGGCTACCGTCGACTTGACGATTGACGTCCTCTTTTCAGCCCTTACTGTCACTAGAGGCCATGATAGAGCTGGGGCTCAGTTTTGCGAGTATGGGCAGCAACGGCAGGGTTCGTTCCCTAGCGGCTCCGATTTTCTCGAATCTTTACGCTTCACGTTCCTGAGATCTGAGAATAATGAATTTATTATGCTGAGAAATCGATGAGTTATAGCCATTTCTGACCAAGTAAATCCAACGAATTGTCACACTGAAAACTGGGCTCTCGGAACATAGTTGAATAAAATATTATAAAGCCATTATGTACTTTAGCCATGACATCATTTCAAAGAGTGGTCATAAAATAATTGTGGATATCCTTTCTAATAGAATATACCAAATTAAGGCATGCAGGACTGAAGTCTTTTTTTAGAATGCTATTTATGTTATGCGAATTCAAATTTCTTGAGCTCAATTCACTATTTCTGACTGCAGTGCTTCAGAAAGGAGGGTTGCTCTCCACGGGGCAATTCTTTTGTACTGGTAGGTATACCTTCACTAAGCCAAATATAGAATAACTCACGCTCACAAAAAATGCTCTTGGATATGTCACTAACCCGTTAGGGTGAATGTTAATATAATTTGTATGTTTTATTTCTTTACTTACGACTACAGTCATTCGTACACTTGTAAGTTAACACATTGATTACCTTAAATCATATATCAGGCACGATCATTCTGTCCAAACCAAATTAAGGCAAATTTAGTAACCGATCCTGCCGATTACTCGTCAAAATTGACAGCAGTTCGTGCTGCGTGAAAGTTTGAGAGATTTTAAATATTTCACCAAAAATAATCATTTTTACAAACAAAATATGTCGGTTCACCGTTTACCCTAAAATATTAAAATACGGTTCATTGTAAAGTGAGAAGGAGGTCAATGACCTTTTGTACAACAAAATCCAAGACCGCCGGAAACAAAGATTCATTTACCACGAACCACGGACCAATTCGCCAAACGGCTGGCGGAACTGATCTGCAGAACATTTTATCCATGACTGATGGATATTTGTGACCCTTTGGGTTCAGAACGGACTCGTTGTAAGCCTCAGACATCTTTGTCCAAGTGCAAGCCTTCTCGCATCCAATCAGGAAGCTTACAAAGATAATTATTAACCCGGTTGCCAAGATTGCCAAAATAATTGCGGGCAAGATGTCGTACATACGAATTATCGTGTAACTGCAAGTCACGAGAGACACAACTCCGACAATGAATCCTAAGGGAAGAGTGTATCGGACGAATTCGTCCACATGTCGTTGTAGAACTTGGTGACCCCGGCGGAGGACGCGGAGCGCCTCCTTCCGTTCTGTTCCGTTGAATTCCTCACTTCTGGTAAAAATGTTTAGAATAATAGACAGTTAGCGTTGACCAGGCATTAAATGTATGACTTGACATTTTTGACCCAAGATATCAATTTTAATTTAACTCACTCGATATTTTTCTCCAGCCAATTAGGGATGACTGTTGTGTACATACAAGCAATGCAGAAGAGACCAACGTGGATGTACCAATCTGCGACATTTAGCACTGTCAATCCCAGAGCAACCAATGGACCAACTCCTGGGATGAAAGTAAAGTACTTCAAATACCAATTGATTTGAGGAAATGTGTCTTGAGTGCTCCAATGGGCAGGGAACAACATGACAATTCCAACGATCGCACCTCCTATCATGTCCGGCACATATTTCTCTGACATCGTGATCGGTACATCTTTGGATTTCATGTCATGAAATTTCACTGTGTGGAAATATTAAAATTTACATGTCTTTACGGATTTTACAAAAATACTATCCAGTGTGATAGACCTGAATCTGCAATATGTACGGATTTCGAGCAGTACTGAACTAACGTACTGTTGTTTTGACGAGAGTGTAAATTGCCATTGCCCCGCGTGTCACCATAATATGTGTCCTGTTTAAGACTATTAAGGCGCAAAACCGGAAGAACAGCGGTTATTTCAATTCAACCAAAAAAAAACGAAAACCTGTCTGCACTTTGTGTTCGGCCAAAATAACAAATCCTTACAAAATAAATACAAATACTTTTGCCGATGTAAAATAAACATTTCTTAAAAAAGTATAATTTATGCTTTTTTATAGTATTTTTCATTGTGAGCAGCAGACGGGAAATACGACAATCCGTAGTCTTGGCGCAGGCAGCCGTCAAGCTCTACATTTCAAACAAGTACAATAAAATGAATTGTCTTTGAATGTGAATCGCTGGAAACCATAATATTTCACTGACCTTAGAAATTAAAGATTAATTAAAATTCACAGTGCAAAAATCTCAAATTAACGCCATGCATTTTACAGAGACTCCATCGAGACTAATTCTTTGTACACTTTCTAATGACTATTTCTCTGAAGTTTCTTCTTAACGATCAGTGAAAAATAATGGTTCCCAGTGTGTCAAAGGTATTTGATAATGAGTTATTGGCAAATGTATCGATTGAAATATTAGGACCTTACTTTGCTGTTCGTTGAAC
Source organism: Protaphorura quadriocellata (assembly GCA_034698945.1). Classification (NCBI taxonomy): domain Eukaryota; kingdom Metazoa; phylum Arthropoda; class Collembola; order Poduromorpha; family Onychiuridae; genus Protaphorura; species Protaphorura quadriocellata. The sequence continues at coordinate 2,981 of JAQGCA010003553.1, read as the reverse complement.
ATGAGAATTCCATTGATAAGGTTTGTGAGAACGTGTTGAGTGCTTGGATAGAGAAGTACGAGCATGAGGACCGTCGTTGAACTTATGAATGAAAGGTAGACAAATGTTACGATCATCTCGTAAATTCTGACATCCACAAAGACTAGTGTCAGGGACAACTCGATTGTGATGCTTATTCTGAATAATATCCCCCACACGGTTACGGCTCTGTAAAATCGATGGTAATTTTTAGTGAGAAGAATCAGCCGTCTTCTGTTCGGGTCCCATTTCCAAGGGATGAATCCAACTGTATATCCAAATCGGGCCACGTAACCCATAATTCGTAATAGTCTGTCCGATATCATTTTGAAGAGTTGGAAATTGTTATTGGAGGATTCATAGTCTTCTTCGTTCAATGGACAATTGCGAACTTAGGGAGAGTATGAACTTCCTGTACCTTTTATTTAAAAATTGAGGATGTATAAGACGGAATTCACCGAGTTTAATTAAATATACTCGCAAAATTCATGGTATCGTGCCAAGTTTTATACTTCACAACTCTCACTCAGTCGTGTAACCGAAAATCGGACTACCTGGCCTGGTTGTCAAGTATTTATATATTATATTATTTTATAACTTTGTTTTGAACATGCCTTTGCACTATAGTGTGGAAACTAAGTCATAAATTATAGGGCTCGGACCGTCTGATCCCGGTCCTGAGGGCAGAACCGGGACCGGACCGGCGCTCCTGAGGCTGGGAGGCTATGGGACCAGGACCGGACCGGCGGCCCTGATGTTGGGACCGGGACCGGACCGGACCGTGTTTGGACCGTATATATATGTACATGTAATTAGCATGTACCGGTCCGGTCCTAACGGTCCAATCCCGGTCCGGTCCCGAGCCCAAAACGCAGGACCGGGACCGGACCGGGATTGGACCGTTCTCATCGGTCCTAAAAAAACATTGGACCGTGACCGGGACCGCTGGTCCGGTCCCGGTCCGATCCCGGTTCAGGACCGGGACCGTCCGAGCCCTAATAAATTATGAATTTAATATGATGAGAAATGGTGAGCTATTGTTATTGCTGATTAAATAAATGTTTCGTATTGCAATAGTGGAAGACTACTGAACCGCGGACACATTGCTAAATATTTTAAATACTTATTGTATGCATCATAAAATAATTGTGAATTTCCTTTAGTCCCGAATATTACAAACAAAGGCAATTCATTTTTTATAAATATAAAGTTTTCGACGTCAATTTCGTAGACGGGGCAGTTTAAGAAGGGAAGGTTGCCTGCCACCGCGCACCAGCCATATCCTACTATAACATGAAACGCAGTTCATTATAAAGTAAGAAGGAGGTCAATGACTTTTTGTACAACAAAATGCATGGCAGAAGGGAATACAGAAGGTTCTATATTGAACCAAGGACTAATTCTCCAAATGGCTGGCGGAACAGATCTGCAGAACGCCCTATCCATACGTCATGGATACTCGAGAACCTTTGGAGTCAAAACGGACTCGTTGTAAGCCATTGACTTCTTGGTCCAAGTGCAGGCCTTCTGGCATCCAAGGAGGAAGCTGAAGAAGAAAATTATCAATCCAATTGTAAGAATAGTCAGAACAATTCCGGGCAAGATGTCGTACATACGAATTAGCGTGTAACTGCAAGTCACAAGGATCACGACAAAAAAAATAAAGGCTCCGGGAAGAGTGTATTGGACGAATTCGTCAACATGTCGTTGTAGAACTTGGTGACCCTGGCGGAGGACGCGGAGCGCCTCTTTCCGCTGTGATCCGAATTCCTCACAGCTGTTAAGAAAAATTTAGAATAATTGGTTTACATGACAAAATATATTACCCGTTTACCCCAAAATTGTGCGGGTGCAACGATGAACGGCACAGCTCAAAACCTTATTAGTTAGTGTTCGGAAGTCGTTATTTTTCAAAAATTTTAATTATAATTAGCGTTGTTAACTCTAATGTTGTCTTTAATGACTTTAATAAACTTCAGTTGTGTTATAGTTAGTAATAGTGTTCAGGTTGTCGGCCGTGCTTAATAATATAGATTGATTGTAGTATTGAATCTAGTTTATTGTGTATTGTACAGGGCGTTTCAATTTGGCGCGTCGCAAACTCAACTAAATATTCAATGACGTCAGTGCAAAAAAAAATTTAAAAAATCGGAAAAAAATTTAGGTAGTTCAAAATTTCTCAAAATAAATAAGAATAAAAATCTCAAAATATCAAAATTTAAAATAATCAAAAAATTTCGAAAAAATAATTTAAACAAATGGAATTCAAAATTGAAAAGAAAATTCGAATTGTTTTTTGATATAGGCTTGGAAATATTTTTTCCAAATTTCTATTTTGTTTTGAAATTGTAGCCTGCACAATCGAAAAGATTGTGATTTTATTTTATTTTGCAAAATTTTGAACTTAATTTTTTTCAGATTTTTTTAACATTTTCATTGCAGTGACGTAAACAAATATTTAGTTGAGTTTGCGACGCGCCAATTTCAAAGTACCTAGTATAATCGTAAGAGATGAGAAACGCCCTTTATGAGTGTTCAGAGTATTGGTGGTCCGTATGTGTGTGTGTGTGATGCTGTGATGGACGTTGTTATATCATCTTGTGTGTTATTATATGCTCTGCACTGGAATAATTAAAAATAAAAATAAAAATTGACATTCAACTTGAAAGGAATTTATTCTATTTCAATGCCTTAATTCTGAACGACCCCAATTTTCAATTCTTTGGCATGGGCACCAAATATGTCAGAGGTCAAAGTCGACATGTCCTGTACTTCGTCGGACACGCAGAATTTGAGGTTCAAGTAAATATTTTTTAATTCTTTCGTAAACCTAAGGCGGATTGAATTAAAAATTAATTTCTAGGTCGATGTCGCGAAAGGGGACGGGTAGGGGGAAGTGGGCTAATTCGAGCCACTTTGGGAAAGTGTGCCAATTACGACCATTTATCACGTGGGGTAACGCG
>JAQGCA010003552.1:0-11616 GCA_034698945.1 Protaphorura quadriocellata | reverse complement strand
ATCTGCCCACCAAATTCCGGGAAGGTCAGTTAAGCGGGAGGGTCAATCGAATGGAAATGGTGAACCCGAAAAAATACGTGTAAATGTCCATGCTAGTTTGTTGACCAGAGAGTCCTTAAATGAATAGGCTCGTTGATTAATCGTTTAAATGGTCATTAACGCGAGGTGCTAAAAAATAATTTGCGGACAGTGAATATCTTCTGTGAAATTTATGATCTTCACCGTTAAACCTTCAACGTTAATAAAACTTTGCTCGTGTAGTACGAGATTTTCCCTATCACTCTCAAACTCGCTGATTTCTGGAAGAATCCCGTTGAGCCAATCTCTATTCTGTATGGTCGACATGACTTCAAATACTTGGTCAATAATCGTCTGCTTTTCGGGTTCATGTTCTGACCATGTCTGCTCCAGGCACTTAAAAACTTCGTAGATGCTTTGAGGAGTCCACCCAGTCTCACGTGCATGACGAACAAACAAAATGTGCTGAGTAGGAAGACTATAAAAAATATTATTAAGACGACAGGTTTGACTTCTTGATGAAGGCGTATTAGAGCGGCAGTAGAGAGAACGGCAATTAGTAATGCTAAATTAATTGAGTATAACAAAGTATGTCTCGTAATATTGTTGAACAATTTCACGAAGAGCTGTAGACACCGGTAAAGGTGTACAATGACGTCTGGAATCCTGATGCTCGGTAAAGTGTGTTTACTTTTTTTAATTGGTCTACAAACAGAAAATAAACAACTTAGAAGTAGGGACAAATCAAACTCTTATTCTTATCATGTACGTACCTGGTGTCGTTCATTAAGAACGTAAGGGTTGTCACAAGACTTAGAATAAAAGGCAGGAAGGTTAAGGTCATCGCTACAAAGATTAAATTAATCCAAAAACTGATAATCCATCCGAGCGATATGATCAACCAGTAGAAATTAGTTGGAGCTCTTAAAAATGGCCAGGTGACAGAATATGAAGCATCAGGATGGATCATGAACAAAATTTGTAAGTTAAATAGAAGAGAAATACAACCCAATGTTATTCCTTTGATTAGAATATCTGAAATTTTGTCCACTGGGGGAGCATCTGGTCTCATGTGAAGCTCTGTTGGAAGAAATGTCGAATTATAATGTTACCATAATAATAGAATTTCACGAAATCAATTACCTTTAATTAGAGCTGCAAACTTTAGGTATTGATTCATAAGGTACGGAATATCATTACGACCATGGTACACGGCTACCTCAGTAAGAATTGGGAAGAAATAAAGAACTAGCATTGAGAAATGAAAGATGATGAGGCTTTTGGGTTCTTTGTTCAAAACAATTACTGCGAAAGAAATAATTTGAAATGCAACATGAGCAACCAGGGTCACATTCACAAAATACCATTGGTAAATACCACTTCGATTTGAACCACGTAGTTCATTGTGTTTCTTGTCCCAATCGCAAGGTAGGAATTTAGTGAAGCAAGCACATTCCAGGGAAAAGTGAATAATTCGCAATGTAATTCGCTCTATCATTATGAAAAAGTATTTGTCACTATTGGTGGCTTTAATGATGTTGACGGATAGCTATAATTCTGTAGGCGCAGGAGAAAAGGTCTCTAAGTCAGACTAGACGATTATTGAATGAGCCTTGAACAATAGATCGCCAGTCTCAGCAGAGGAAGAATTGAAATTAAATTTTATTAATGTTTCACACGCCACAAAAGCCAAAGTAGAGGGCCCTAAACTTTAACTTCCGTGCCTCAATAGTAAAATAAATGGGTTTTCTAATGTAAAATTGATTGCCACATTTAATAATACAAGGAAAGTAGATCTTTGCTTAAAATATTCGTACACGGCGCTTTAGGCAAACGCGTCAAAAAGAGATGGCTCTTTAAATCGCCAGTAAGACCTACAAAATGTACATCTCACTTTTGTTCAAACTGCTACCAGTGTGGGCTGGAAGGATGGTATCAAAATCAAATATTAAAATCTTCTGTACTTTCTCCATTTCCATATTTCCCCTCTAATTTACAAGAATTGGCGAATACGCAATTTTATATTTTCTAAAATAGTGTCTATAGATCGTGACATGAGTAAAAAAGGTCGGATTTTATCATCTCGATTACTCGGTGACATGATGTCAACCTTTGGTGCGTCAACTGGCATATAAGAAGGAACACTCGCAGTTGTTCTTTCTGGGACATATTAACGACATTATCATTATTTAATTTTTATTTGAGCCTCTTAATAATTCAAGAACAAAGAAATAATAATTTTTGTTCTTTTTGGTTTCAGACAGCATTGATATAAACTATTGACATCCATTTCCATTCATTTCATATTTTCGTAGCACAAGTACAGGTATTTCCTTTCTCAATCTTGAACGCTATGGATTTTACATTTTTTCCGATACGTCAATCAATTATTGTTCTGGCTATAACTTGGTCAATATTTTAAAAAAAAAGCACAGTTACATTAGGCTTAGGCTTAGGCACAAGGCTTTTATGTTTTATTTAGCTTTATCCAACCAGTGAATATCAAACCGCAAGCTGCCAGCCGAGGCTGTTTTAAAAAATGCATGAGGCTTTTAATTATGTTTTTGACAGAGATGTATGCTCGTTGACATGTTCGTGCATGCGAAATACTGATTTTCAATAACTGCCAAATTTTCAATTTACTAATAGTAAATACTGCATTTTCTTGTACGCATAGCGAAATCTTGATGTTTTTTAACATTCAGGTTTTAGTTACAATCGGACGGAATAATGTACAGCCGGTGGGTTTTGACTAACCATTTACCATACCCTTACGAATCTAATGCTTCAGAATAGACATAAAACTTTAGTTGTATAATACGATATTCTCCCGACGACTCTCAAACTTCCTGATTTCTGAAAGAATCCCGTTGAACCGACTTCTAGTTTCAAGGGTCTCAAAGATTTCATCCATTTGATCATTAATTTTCTATCATTCTTTGTCTTGTATTGATCACATCTCTCCCAGGCTTTGACAAATTTTTTTGATGCAGTGTACATTTCCCCTAATTTTACATACATGATGAACAAACCACATGAACTTAAGAATAGACTGGCGGCTGACACGATTATGACTAAACTAGTGACATCTTTATGAAGACGAATTAACGCCGCGGCGGAAAGGATCGCAATCGCCGTGATTAGGTTAATTGCATACAAGAAAGTATCTCTTGTAATGTTATTGGCCACTCTTACGAGAAGTCTTGAAGTTTGGTAAAGGTGCAAGGCATTAGCTGGGTCCCGAATGCTCTTATGAGTCAACTGATTACTCTGGTTTGGTCTGCGAATTAATATAAAAGTATACTTAAAAATTAGTTCTTAGAATACTTCGTGTCAATCGTGTTATGCGATGGCGGAGATTATTTGCTATACCATACTGCTCCTTTTCACATTACTTTATATATAGTAATATTCTCCCTGATTGACATTTGCCATTAACCCATGGTACTAAATTGTGCAAAAAGGGTTGGAGTTTAAATTTAATTTGGAAAGTCCGCTAAGTAGTAGGGGAAAGTGATTGCAGTTAAAGCAACTGCATTAAAATTTCCTTGGAGAATGCGAGGAATCAAAACTCACCGTACAGAAGTTAGAAATAAAGCACCTTGTACGACGATGCTACCAAGGACTGCACTCTGTAATTCACTCTTCTAGACACCGCCATCGCACGGAACACCTGACATGATCTGAGGTCGATTTGAGTAGTGAAGAAATTAAAAAATTAAGTACCTTCCCTCATTGATAAGAAATGTAATGGTAGATGAAGCATTCACAATAATTGGCAAGAAACTCATGATGCAGGCCTGAAGAATGAAATTAACCCAGAAACTGAAAATCCAACCGAGTAAGAAGACCAACCAGGAATAGTCATTTTGAACTGGTAAAAATGGCGAAGTAACAAAATATGAAGCTTCCGGATAAAACATGTATAGCATTTGTAGGTCGAATAGGAAAGTAATGCAGCCAACGGCAATAGCTTTAATTAAGATATCCGAGGCTTTGTCTAGTGGAGGACAGTCTGGTCGTATATGACGCTCTGTTTGAGGTAGATTAAAATGTATTAAATTAGTTTTCTTCTTGTGAATTCTCTTTATAACAAACTCGCACTTTCGCAGTTCTTTTCGCTAAAAATTGTATGGACCAGTTCATAATCGTATGGACTGGTCCCAGTTTCGCTGTGCTCGAGTTCAATTCCTCGCTCGGACTTGTGCCACCTTGAAACGGGTTTTTCTCCACTGTTTTATCTTACTACTATGGGTACCCACCCAAAGGTCAAATGGGAAATAACCCACCTTCCTTGAGAAAGTACTCTGCTATGAGTGACCTTGATTTGCGGCCAATGTCAATTAATGAGTATTTTTATTACACAGGAAGTTGTCGGATATACTTTGGGTGACGCTGAATGAAAAGTTGGTTATTTAGAGATTCCACCGTATTTCATTTATGTTTAAGTATATTTCTATATATTTAATCTCCTATTGACAAATACCTTTCATTGAAGAGGCGTACAGAAAATATTGATTGACAAAGTAAGGAATCTCGTGACGACTACCGATTACGGCTATTTCAAACAAGACAGGAAAGCAATGTAGAACTAACATCAAGAAATGAAAATAAATTTGGCTAATATCTTCATTATTCGATATAGACAAAGCTAATGATACAATTTGAAACACTATATGCGAAAATGTGACAAAAGTAAGAAAACGCCAAGTATAAATTCCAGACCGATTTGAACCACGCATAACCAATTCTGTAGAATTTTCGTCCCAATCCGAAGGGAGAAGTTTGAACACACAGGCGTATTTGATAGAAAATCTAATAATTTTGAAAGTACTTGGCTCAATCATTCTAACTATTTCTAACTTGAATTAAAATGTGTATCTAAATAAGACAAATTGGAATGGTTTTTGCTTCTTCAAATTTCAAAATCGACTAGGACTCCCAGTAGTGTGCACGAATATGTATACGTTCTTGCCGGACTGAACTTGTGAATTTACATGCCAGGAATGAGTCCAGCGAAGCACTTTAATAAAATAACTTGATTAAAAACAGGGCATAAAATTGTCATGGATCAAAGTGGTTGCGGCTTATTCGTGAGAATTGATTTTGGCTTTTGTAAATCGAAGAGAATCATTTAGCCCGGTGCTATAAAAAATTCAGATGAATTAACATGCCAAATGAAATTGAGTTTGAATGTCAGAAGTAAAATATGTTACTTTTCTTTCTCAAGTACTGCAGAGTGAAGGAAAAACAGAAGGAACTCGAGTTTTCTACGGAAAATGTTAACCCGACATCAAAACAAAATGCCTAATTGAAAAATATGAAAAGAATTTTCTGTACTGCACATGTTTGATGATGTCGCCCTGAGGTGTTTTGAACAGAGTTTGAGTATAGCAGGATACTAAACTGACATAATATTCGGGTTTATGTGTTCAAACTTCAAAGCCCGTATAGCTTACAGATTCAACACTTGAATAAAATACTTCCTTATAATGTATAATTGTTGTGCAACATTTCTTTAGCTCTCACTATTATTTCAGAAAGTCAGAATTTCCGTTCCGAAAAAGCAAATTAAAAATACTTCAATTCAACGTTATCAGTTTTCAAAATTATGTTTTTCAGTGTAATAAGTCTGTGATGACGCGGCGTTGTCAGATAAGAGAATGAAATCAACTAATTATGCAATGTGGCCAGTCATGCCATAAAAAAGACACACTGTCAAAGCCCAATGTACACGAAAGTACTTGAAAAGCATTTAATTTAATATGTGTGAATATATGACCTCGGAGAAGTTATGTGTATTTGGTTAGGAATAGTAGAAGTATGTACATAATTCTACTTGATTATGAAGTATTATAAACTCCGTAACGCTGATTCTGTTTAGACCATTCTTTCCGTTGAGGTCGTAGTGAAATAAATTAATAATTTCCAAACTCACAGTTTAAGTATTCTTAGGAAAATTGAAAATGGCCGGACACGATACATACAAATTGACCTATTTTGACGTGAAAGCGTTGGGTGAACCAATTCGTTGGATCTTCGCTTACGCTGGTGTTCCGTTCGAGGACAATAGAATCCCATTTGATTTACAAACGTGGTTCACTAAAACAAAAGCAGGTCGATGAATATATTCTTGTTTTCAAAAACTGAATTCTGGCTGGATATATTTAATTTAAATAAAATATTCTAATTCAGAGTTCAAGACAAGCGTGTATCAAATACCAGTATTGCAGGTCAACGGTAAAGATGAGTTGTGCCAGTCCACCGCGATCTCTCGATATTTAGCTGATAAATTCGGACTGTTGGGTGACACGGCTTGGGATCGGGCTAGAGGTGACGAAGTTATCAGCCTGGTTTTTGACCTTTTCGATGGTAAGCTCGTACAACGAAAACGATATTCCTATACATATAATTTATCACGATGCGCGGGCCCAATAATCATAAACCTTGTGGCAAGGTCTTCCTCACCGCTGTCGAAACACCTACGCTGTCAATCTAATTTAAATATTGCACAACCCTACTATTTTGGCACACTTTATCGAACTTGCTATACGTTCACAAAAATCGGTTAGTACTACAGGAAGTCCAATTTTAACAAGCTCTAATGTAATGCAGAAGTGTGTGTATAAACGAAACTTGATATATAGCTTGAATGAAAGACATGTTTGGGTTATACTGATTTAACCGTAAGAAAGTAAGAATTTAAAGCCTTTTTGCCTTAGCCAGTCAACTAATTAATTTAATTTGTCACTCAAAAGCATGGCGAAAAAATGCCTTCGAAAGAGACCCTGAGAAAAAGGCTGCCAACCAGCCGCTCGTTGACAAGCGCTTCCGTACGTACTATTCAAAATTCAACCAGCTCTTGGAAGAACGGGATGGAGATTTCTTAAACGGATCAAAATTGACTCATGCCGATTTCTGGTTAGCCAGTTATGTGGATTTCTGGAATTCTCCCGTGCGTACAAGCGGGAAATCTGCAGTGGCAGCAGGGACACCCCTAACGAGTGACAGCATACTTTACATAAACCTAGTAGATGAATATCCAGCTCTGAAGAAGCATATCCAGAAAGTACTGGCCGTTCCTCAAGTGAAGAAATGGATTTCCGACCATTAGCATGTACTACTTTTTAAGCTAGTCACAACTTATGATGAAAATTCGTAATTCAGCTCTGAAAAATAATAAAATAAAATAAATCATATGGAAGTCTAATTTACTGGTACGCTGACTTAGCATATCAATGTTTTTGAGAAAGTCTTGCCCATAAGACACAGACGCCACGCGGTGTTCCATGCAGTGTCACATTCACATCAGCTCATTCGACAAATTGATTAGTTCATTGGGAGAATGTATTGGTCAGTACGGCAGTTCGTTCCGCCATAATTTCCAGCAGATACTGCAACTCGTTTTCAATTCTAAATCTCGGGTTCATACGTTAGCGTATGACCAGAGGCCGGAATCTAATACATAATGCAACAATAATGTAAATTCTTTTACATTTTTCATTTCGCGTCAATGTTGAAAGGTGGTCGTCAATTGCATTACAAATTTTTTTGAAGAAAATTCAATATGTTTTCCTCAAAATTTTGACTGGAAATATTTTCAGTCAAAATCAAAAAATTTTGTAATGCATTTGATGGGCACCTCTCTCAGTATGAAATTTTAAGCTAATTTATTTCGCCGAATTTTAGTTTTTGACTGTGCTAGGACTGATTCATTAAACAGCAAACTCCAATAGTATGTCAAGGAAATGAAATGTATCTCATGTAAATCACATGCATCTTCGACGATAGTTCTCACAATAAAAATGAATTGAATATGTTCCCAGGCTTAGATTTCATATATCAGTGCAAATATAGGTTTTATTCTTCTCCAATGACACAAAAGACACGAAACGGCTTAAAAACAGAAGTTGGCTTGGTAATATGTATTTCGCAACTGTCTGTGTTCCTCTGATCCACATAATATGAAACTCACAAGATTAACTTCCCACAGCAAAATCAAGTCACTTCTCAATGACTCACTTTGACCTTTCGCCCTTCAACAAACACTTGACAAATGTTCCTGTCATCTCCGAGCATAATGAATTTCTCAATCATTTGATTCAGGGTCTCATCTGGAAATTGATGAATCGGAGATCCCGTTGAAGCTAAATCGATGTGGAGTGCATCAAAGTATTTCCCAACTTGAAAATTTCCAATCTCCTTATCCATTGAAAGTGCTGTAAGATTAGATTAGATTTCATTCAATATTGATAATGATATACACTCGGGTCAAAAGGTAAAAAGAAACACGAATAAATTCTACTTAATTATTACCTTGAGCTCCACCTAAGGTGGCCAGATAGATTACATCCATATATGAGAGCGGTGCATAAGTTGGATCTTGCATTGCCATAAATTTTGAATTTAGAATCGCATGCCGCATAGACTCAAGGATTGAAGGGCTATAGCCACCGGAACAATCTTAAAATAAAAATTTCAAATTAAGCGACAATACAGGATTTATTTAAGTATTTAAGATTTTAATAAAATCTTGTGTGAACTCTTTGTTCTTCTCAAGGGGGTTTCACTGCTTTGTGCTTTGTTGGATTTGGCAGATTATACGAAGGCCGGGTTTACTCAAATATTTAACTCTAGTATACAGTCCTAGTTTGTAGGACTTAGCATTCTAATGTTACTAACTAAAGCAGAACCGACATGTGTTTAGGGGCATTATGAGACGTGCTCCCAGGTTGTGGATACTGCAACTGTATTGACACTTGTTGGGCACCACAGTTAACCTTTCGGGTGAAAACCTTCCCAAATTATATTCAGGATGCCTACATTTGGCTCGGTACAAAATGAATGTACAAAATCGCAAGCAGAACCAAAAAAACCATGCAGGTAAAGGTATGTTTTTTACCTGTTCCTAATCCAACTTTAACCCCACCTTCAAGTAAACGACGAACTGAACACATTCCACTCAAAAGACAAATATTTGAGGTAGGACAATGAGCAACACCCGTCGACGTCATAGCCAATAACTTTATTTCCTCATTTTTCATATGAACACAATGAGCCATAATTGTCTGAAAAACAAAACCAATAAAAATCAGGAACCTATCCGGTAACTTCGAATGATAAACATTATTCTCGGGAAACAATATTTCGTACTTGCTTTGTCTGAAAGAATATCCGTTTTCTCGTAGATCTCAGTATAGCTCTGACAGTTTGGGAAAAGCTCTAAAGCTCGAGCTATCTCAGGCACTGATTCACAAAGATGAGTCTGAGGGATTTGAAAAAGTTAACTGTTAATTTCAAATTTTATTTTTGCTTCGGTGGTAGATTTTAATAATTTCTGCAATAATTACCTGAATGTGTACGTTGTACTTCGCGGCTAGTTTCCCCAGTCCTTTCATTAAGGCTTCGGAGCAAGTTAAGGCAAATCTTGGCGTAATAATTGGTTGAACGCGAGAACTCTAAAGTAAACATTTTCAAATTATATAATTGAAAGAATTTACTACAAAATTAATGATTATGCACGCTTGCCTTTTTCTTGAGCATATTGACAATGAATTCTTCTGTAGAGGCCAATGATTCCTCCGTTGTCTCACAATAATAATCTGGTGAAAAACAGTCCATACAGACTTTACCGATTAACCCTCTTTGTCCGTACTGTTCCACGATTTCTCCTAAAATCTCAGTGGACTGACGATGAATAGTTGCGAAGTACGAAGCCGTCGTAGTTCCAGCATTGAGTGTTCGTTCCTTCAAAAAATCAAGTCAAATCATCATCATTCTAAACATTTCTACCCGAAATTACAATGCACTCTTGATACGTCGACCTTCCCTCTATTGAGCACCTTCTTTTAATCGAATTGCTAGACATAACATTTAAGTCTCCAATTTATACAGCAATTAATTCTGGTGTAAATTGTAAGTTCGATATGTAGCGAGTTAACTGTTACTCTGTCCAATTAAAATATTTCTGGGTCACTCACAACAACTTTTTTGTAGCAAGATCTTGCGAAGGTTGTATCCTGGAAACTAGCTTCCAACGGAAACGTATACGTCTGAAGCCATTCTAATAAAGGTAAATTAAGTCCAAGTCCCGCATTCGGGTATTGGGATGCATGGATGTGAGTATCAACTAATCCCGGCATTAAAAATTCTCTATAAATATTCATAACATTAAAAATCACAACGAAATTAGTACAGTAATGCGAATGCTCACGAATTTAAACAATGAACGTACCCTTGGCCTATGATATAAATATTGTCGCCGGTGAATGAGTATTTTTCCTTCAGGTCCTCCAAATTGTCTTCAACGTCAACAAAAAGAATCTGGAAATAATTAGAAAAGAAAGTTACAAAGTCTAAAAAGTTAAACGTTAAAAATTAGTACAATGGCAATGGCTATATTCAGCTATCTTATAATGTATTCTATATCCCCACGCAGTCAATCCGATATTCGGTGTGTAATTTGGAACCCAAATTTGATTCGATATTCGGTTAACCGATATTGGATACATTGAACCTATTGATAGAAGTATACCAGCAAAAATATTTTTGTAGTGAGACTGAGATATTTAATTTTTTTCTTGGTTCGAGGTTCGATTTCGTCCGGGCGGGAACGCAGTCAGATACAAGTACACGACTATAGTGTAAATATGTATAAAATTCTTTGAAAATTCGGTAATAAAATTGAAATTAATTACTTTTCCATTCTCGACCCCGATGACCCCATTAGGTTTGACAATCAATGGTTTGTCTTTTGATTCTGAATGAATGTAAGATCCCAAGAAAACTCGAATTCCTCCAGCTCCTCTACCAGCAGGCGTAGTTGTCCGAATTGAAGCCATTCTGTCAATTCCGAATCCCGCGAAAAAAAGCCGGTCGGAGTTAATTAGTGCACGAGGACACGTTCAAAATGTGTCAATTTAACAGTCAATAAAAATGAGCGGTGACAGTGACAGTTGTACGATAGGTTGCAAAATTTGAACTAATAAAAGTAATCCAACCGTACACCTTTTTCATTCACCAGCACGTCACTAAACTCCATCTCACAAGGGAATCACAACGCATGTCACAATCAGCACGATTCAAAAACTCTGTCGCAAACCGCTTTAAATCATTTCTTTACGTTGAGGATTCGATTCCCTCGTCTGACAAGTAATTTATCTCCACTAAGGTTTTCCGTACTACCAGTATGGTGGTAGCTTCTCCAAGCAAGACCAGTTGGAAAGCAGCCCAATCGCTGAAAAATTTGCACCGATGTTTGACAAAATCTATCATGAATGTAAATGAATGTGTGCTTCCTTGATATGGAAGCCATAAACACAATTTTGACCAGAAGTTTCGATAAAGCTAACCAATAGAATTCTTGTGGAACTAACACAAGAAATTTACGGCTACATTAATTGGGCTGCGCGATGGCGGTGTAGGACGTGGAAGTCCATGCAATTTATCTGACAATGACGCCATACCTCACCCCAATCGTGTAGCTTAGTTAAAAAAGCCGAAAATATGGCCAGTAAAGAGGAATCCTTATAATATAATTGACTAAGTGCCTGCCTGGGTCCCTGGGTCCGTTCGCGCCGCTAATCCGCGCGGCATAGC
>JAQGCA010003551.1:0-11617 GCA_034698945.1 Protaphorura quadriocellata | reverse complement strand
GTTTGAACAGAATACGTTGAGAAATGTAGCCGCTAGAGTGGCGACAGACAAACACACACACAGACAGACACACACACCAAGGACCATTGTATAGCTCAGTCGTTCCGCCTTTCGCAATAAAGGACGAGAATCCAAATCAAGAGCAACATCAACCCCTGTATCCTGTCAATGCTAATATCTCATCACCAGATTCCTCTCTGATCAGCGATATGACAAAACTACAATATTACTTGAATAAGTTAGAGCACAGTACTTTTAGTTAATAATACTGAACGTTTGAACGTTTCTACTAAATCTGTGTAAGAGCTCTGTGAAACTGACTCTTTTGATGTCGAGCACGCAGAGCACAGACGGCCAAGCGGACTCCATAGAATTGATTTTATTTCAACATATTAACTTTATCGAGCTAAGAATTTGAGAGACATACTCATGGATTATCATAATTTGATGTACACCCTACCATTTGTATATGTACGCAAGAATTGGGTGGGATGAGCGCGTTGTGTCCTCTTCCATCAGTGACAAATCATAAAACCAATTCCAATCAAGAATGACATGAAGATGTTCTACTGGTCCGTCGTGCATTCCAAATTTGCGAAATTACAATACCACCGACTAAGCTGGTAGTGGAATGGATGAACCAAATAAAATTACGACTTACCAGAGCCGAGAATCTTCCTCACGTTTTCTAAATCGTTATAAATCGTACAATGAATGTCGAATATACAGGGCGTACCAAAAAAGCGTCCGCGATTGAAAAAGTATACGTCATTGATTCGGATTCCAAATCTCACCATATTAATATCACTGCAAATATTCCTCAACTAAGTTAATTGAACTATCCGTGCGCGCGAGTAAAGACAAGGAGATCGCGATGAACAAATTCCGTATTCGTATTCCAGGCATCTCATAAGTGCACGTGTGGTCAGAAAGCGCACGCTATGCGCTTCCATTGTTCAAATATCTTGGGATAATTAGGATGAAGAATTATTTGGCTGAATTAGTCGAATTCTTACTTCAGGTTATAAAGTTATTTTAAGAATGAGAACTTTTTTATTGGGCCACCATGTACTGTCACATCTATATCTCAAACGCACGATTTGTCTCCGGGACGCAGCAGGTGTCAATCGCTTTTGGCATGAGACTTTCTTCAAGTCTTGGGCGAACATGTACAATCTCCGATGCATTGATTTAATTAGATTTGTGTCATAATTTTGTCATATTATTATGCGTACATGCCTTACTTAGATTACGTGATCATCCGGTTCGTTACGTTGTACACGTTCATGTAATAATGGGTTCATGTACAGAAAACGAAGATGCAATTACTTCTTTGATATGAAATAGAAATTGACGGGGATTCAATTTGCTGAAGTATAAATAGTCATAAGTAGAGCAAATTAATAGTCAGTTGTCAACAACATTACGTACTACAAATATTTTGTGTATGTGGAGAGAATTTATTAAAAAATTAAAATCAAATTCTTGAAAAGTAGTTATGAAACTTGACTGTGGGAGTACTATAATTACGAATTGAAATACCGGTGGTTTTGACCGAAATATCCTGCCACTTTCTGAATTCGAGTTCTAAATACTAACATAGTTCGGAACGTTCGACAAAGGAGTTTCACTGATTGAGAATGGCAGCTCGATCTCGGGATACTATGAAAGCTATTGGAAATCTCGTAAGAAAACCTATTTTAATGAATTTTTATAGTAAATGGCATTTTTTTAATATTGTATTCCGGTTCCGGTGTTGATACGTACTGGAATTATTTCTGGTCAAAAATACTATTTAAACACTTGAGCGATCGCGTTGCGGAAAATGAAGCAGCGATTTAATGTTTTATAACTATCATATCGAATAGTTCTTGTTTTTAAAACTTTGTCGCCAAAATTAAATTAAAAACCGAAAGTTCAAGATCAATGTAGACGCTGACACCAATGGAATATCCAGTTAGACTTCATAGTTTCCTTCGTTGACCGTAGGAGGTCGCAAATATGGAGTGCCATACTGAATACGAATACCTCTAAAATTCCAAAAATTCGCATGACAACCCTAGCATTAAGAATTCGCCTTTAGAACTTTTCTTTCGTTTCAACCTGTTTAAACAAAATTAAATTTCAAACTTTAAACGAAACAGGCAAAACTTTCAAATTCAACAGCAATAAAACGTTAGTCAAAACTTCATAAGCGTCATTAAAAACCTTCCCACTTTCGAGTTCTGGAATACTTTCGGATAAATACTCAGGCCTCCATACCCAGTAAACCCGAACATGAAGGATAATAAAAAGCGTCCTCCACGCCCGAATTCTGATAATCACAGCAGCGGTAGCAGTGTCAAACGTAAACCAGCACTTCTGATCAAAACTAAACTAATCACACAATCGAATAAAACCCCTGGAAGCTCAGCTCGCTACCAACCGTCAAATACGTCACTTAAGGGGAAACGAGCTAAATTGAAAGGACAGAAACTAAATACCCGTCTTAAGACGGGCAGCAAAGGTTCCGGGAAGTTAGGACATTCTGGGGGTTCAAGCATAAGTTTAAGACAGAAACTGACCATTCAAAATACAATCGGTAACAAACTGACTTCAGACATCGCACTCGGTGGATCTCACCCAAAATCTGAACAAAGAGTTATCTCCACTGAAGTCCGCCCAGCCACTACCGTACCCAGAAAGCAACAGGACTACTTGTCGGAATTCCATAAACGGTCCAGCAGAGAACGAGAATCTAGAACCGCTGGAGAACGACAGCGACAATTATCTGGTGAACGACAAAGATCAATTCACGAAGAACTTAGTCGATGGGGAAAATTCAAAGCATTCTTCCATGCTGATAACCAGTGTAAAGTAATGACACCCACTTTCCCTGACGAGTGCCCTCGTTGTCACATCGGAGAATTTAGGGGTCACTGGTCTGCTCTCTCAATTTGCTGCTTCATTGGGTGCCCAATCATCGGTATACCAGCTGGTTTGGCTTTCAGGGAATATAGGTGCCGTATTTGTGATGAGATTTGGGATTATAAGGGTAAGAGACAGAAGCCTGTCTTGTAATTACTTAATTCCGCTCGGATGAACCGAAAACCATGCGAACCCGACTTCGTATTATAGAGGTTCCAATGCAATTTTTAAAGTTCGCAAGTGGCGATTTCATAAAATATCAGTTCAAAACTTATCTCGCCTTTGTTTCAGATATTTCAGTACTTTGTGTCGGATTCGTTATTTTATTTTGAAAAATAGTAGGCAGTAGAATGATCCCGACAATTTTACCATTCTCCAAGACATCACAATATATTCAGTTCTTTCTATATCGACATTCCCTCCATCAAACATCCACATAAGGCGAACTGGTTTGGTCCACCCTTATTCTGAGGGATTCTGAGGTTTTAATTTGAACTTTATAACAAGTGTCGAACCAATTAATTTCCGCACATTTTTCAAGTCCGATATAATATGGCGACAATCACTTGTAATGGATTCGTAGATGCTTGTACGAAGGAATTTTGAAGGAAGGTCGGGCCATTTTTAGAAAACTGCTTCTTTGAATCCTTAAAAGTAACCGTTCCAATCGTTTTAGGTAGGTGTCAGTAAAAAATTAAGGTTCCTTTCAGATTACCGAACAGAACTGGAAATCAAACCTAGGAAAAAGAAGAAAAAAAAGAAGAAGAAAGTGGTTGCTGAGGTCTCGGGTGATCACAGTAGTAGTGATGATGAGAAAAAATTCAAAGTGGGTGCATCACCAAGTCCATCTCAAAATTCTTCTAATAAATCAGCGAATTCTTCGGGGTCCTATACATCCACTTGGTCACCCTCTCCCAAGACCTTTATCAACCCAAGCGTCAGTTCATTTCAAGGTTCACGGCCTATTACCGTTAATGCAGGACTTACACCTGTGCCGTCCACCGCGAGCATCTTGAGACCTCCTAAAAAGCAGGACTCAAGGGTAGTGCCGAAGAAAGTCCAAATATATCAACCGCACAAGAAGGACGCCAAATAAATATTATTCTCACTTTAAGGGCTTATCAAATCGCTAAATTTAAGAACAGAGTGCCTGTGATTAAATAAAAGCAGTGACGTTTGCGAGACTAATTTTGTGCACATGGATTTTCGAATTTTGAATTGTTTTCTTACTCTTACTAAAGGCAATAAATTTTTACCAGTATTATTTTTGGCAGCTTAAGAATCTAATTAATTATAATTAACTGAATTTTTATCGATTTCTTGTTTCTTCCTTATTTTTGACAGATAGGTTGTTGGCTCATCTTTTTCATCAACTTCTCTCACGTTCGACTTGTTTCTTCGACTCAAAACTCTTATCAACAATCCCAATCTTCTTTCGACTCTGCATCGTCACATGTAAGCTTTCTCATTTTTGTTTCTTTCAGAAAAGAAAAGCAGTAAAAAAAAAGCTGACTTATCTTTAATCAGAGTGATGAATTCATTCATTCCATTCCTCGTCTTCTATTCAGTTTAAGTCAGGAAAAAAAATCCAGCCAAGTCAAGCACTTCTCTTTCATTCCTTAATTTTCTTCGGTTTTCGGCAGAATGAACAAACCCAAGGACTAATTTTCTTCCCCGTATGTCCATGGTGGCAATGTTTGTGTACAGGGTGGGGCATAAAAATTAACGCCACGGTCAACAAACCTTTGCAGCTTCTTCATTTGTATTATATGAAGCTTCGTGCACGTGGCACAGGAGAAAATGTACGTGATAATAGTAAATTAGCCCTTGTGAAACGCGGTTTGATATTTCTTTCTCAGTTCAGGAATCCTGTGCTTTCTCCTGTTGACCCATTCTTCACAAAAAGTTTAACTCACTTTTTTCTTTCCTCATTCCCTGAATACCCAGAACTGGGTTCTCGGAAATTGTGAACCACCCTATGTTGCTAACAAATGTCCAAAACAAAAATTTTCATTTCGAAAGTGCTGGTGCATGGACAAACCACGACCTGCGACCACGACACGGTGTCCAAATCAAACAAAAAGATGCATGCACTCAAATTGATCAAAAAAGGAAACGTGGAGACTGAAGCATTGATTTCCTAAGTGAAATTCACGTCGTGTCGTCGTGAATATATGAAACTGGCAATACTCTAGAGATGGGTTGTTTGTGAGTTTGGGTGATTAGTAGATTTGTCTAAATAATTGAGTGGATTGGAGAAAGTAAAAGAGAATTATTTAAAAGGAGTTGTACGGTGGGACACCATGGGTGTGGAACTGCACACAGATTAGAAGCCAGAACTCGTAAAACCTGAGACGTAAGATCTAAAATTTTATCGACAACGAACTGCACTGCACTGATTGCACTTCTAGTTGAACTTGATACGCATTAAATTCATTCCTGCCTGTTGGAAATACCAATCTCAGGAAGAGTTAAGTGTGAATTTCACGTTCGTTTTATTTCTTCATTAACAATAAAATACTCCTCAAGACCTTACCAGTCTTTAATTGTCAAGACGGTGGGACGTCTGGGAAATCCAATCCAGAACTAGACTCCTCGCTCTTAAAGAAAATTACTCTTAATTTAAAAATCGAAACAGCTTAAATTCTAAACTCACGATCAGACAGTTGGTCTCAAGGGTACATAATGAGCACATGCATGACCGTTTCGTAGGGATATCAAATATCGGTCCATTTAAAAACATTTCAGGCATTTCAGAGTCCCTAGTCGTAGATATACGCTGTTAGGAATTCCACAGACCCACAGTAATTACTAATTTACTAATGAAGAATCAAAATAATAGAATAAATATGTCAGTCATGTGAAATTCATTCAGTGTGATGTGTGACAGGTTTCTCTGCAAAAACAATCGGCACAAGCCATTCGGAACCGAACTTTTATTTTCTACCACAAAGGAAGAAAGACAGGACTTTCATTGTCATTGTCATACAATTCCATTCCGCTGCGCCGCTTAAATAGCTAAATATTGTTTCCATACAACCCACCGACGTACTTCACGTCGTGAAAAATTAAAGTTGGCAGATTAAATATTTAATGAAATTAGAAACTTTACTTTTATTTCTCAATTTTCTTTGGCATTCAAACGGCCTACCGACCCGCATTCGTACAAGGGATACCATTTATGTGTAAAATTCTAATTGGCTCAAAACTTTCTGGATCAGTCCATTCAATCATGCAACTTTTGTTCAACATGTTTTTTGTTTATTTTGAGAATATTAATAAAATATTTGGCGACATATTAATTTCTCGGCCAGCAGAGAGTAGTTCTCTTCGTGATTAAAACACCCGGAACTAACGTGTGAAGATTTGAGACTTAACAGCGTTTTAAGTAGTGATTCGTAAATATTTAAAATTCTGTAATTGACATGAAAAATTGAGATATACATTTTTGAAAGAATTTTATCCAGAATCTGTCGAGTTGTACCGCCAATCGAAAGGGCAGGCGACGGATTCGTACTTTCGTGATTTCTTCCGCGTTAGTTTCAGCAGTTTACCTCAAAATATTCGCGCCGCACAGACCCAACGATTTGGAACTTCAATCGCAATTTGAATTCTTAATTTTTTCAAGAAATGTATGTATTTTTAAATACAATCTTCAACTTCAAATGGAACTTGTAGAAGTGGACCAAATGGTACACTCGAACAGTCTACTGTTTTATCAAAAAATTTTATTCGGTTGTTCGTGTCTTAGGCACCAAATTACAAGTTTGAATACGGAGTTCACGAGAGAAAGACTGGTAATGACTTTGGACACGAAGAAGAGAGGAATGGATACGTGACAACCGGACAATATCGTGTCAGGCTTCCAGACGGTCGTCTTCAAGTTGTCACTTACACGGCTGACAAGAATGGTTACAAGGCCGATGTTGTTTATCATCCGGCTGGATCTTCAACCTCCTATAGTTCAGAACAACAAAATAAAGGTGATTCTGGTAATTCACTCGGAAGGAACAGTCGCAGCAGCTACAACGGACCAAGACGCTCTTTATCTTATGCAACCATTACAAGAATGATCAATGGCAGAACATACCATAACGATATTGGCTATTACTGAAATTTTTTGGCCAGAAAGCTAATTAGGGCTATGTGCTTGTGACCTGAATTAGTTTGACATATTTGTGTTTGTGTTTCGTCGAATATTTAAACAAGTTCTCTTACTCTTGAACTGTAATCCGAAATCGGCAGGCATAAACGAAGGTTCTTAAATCACTTAACATTTATCTTAGTTAGAAATTATTATCCGAAAACTTGGTTAATATTAGAGTTAATACTTTGATCATAACTCAAATAAATTTACTCTTTTTTATACTTCTTTGATATTGACATGTAATTTGAACATTCTCCCGGTTTTAAATAAATTACACCATTTTGACTCTATTTTACCAATGTGGACTCTTTGGAGTTCGTTGCCACAAAAGCCATTATCGAATGACCTTCGCCTTCGTCCTTTATTTTCGGTGGTACACAGGTGTCGAAACTCGGCCCATTTACTAGAAACAAGTGTTTTTCATTCCTTGGCCCATGGCCTTTAACTTAATAACTAGTTCTTTCTGTTTTGGTAAATTGTATATAATTATTTTCTGTTTTGACAATAAAAACGACCATCATTTATCTTTACGAATATAAGGTGTACAAACGTGCAACTTGTATTTGTTCTGGCAAGTTATTTTTCCTTCCAACCTTTACTGTGTTTACCTTCCAAAAAAATCGTTTTTGATTTTAATCTTGATTCTCGACTATGTTCTGTATGTCCCTTTATAATTTAGGTCGCATTAATACTTCCTGCAGTTTCAGAACTGGCTATAAAAGTGACATTTCATGAGTCGGACCGATTCGTCAATTCGCCAATTTAGATGATGTAGATATGATCGATAACGACTCTTAATTTCTGCGGGTGCAAAGACACAAGTCAGAAATGTCGGCATTTTCTTATAGCAACTCACCCAAGCAAGTGTGCTTCTTTCCGAGGGCAAAACATTCAAAAATATTTTATTCATTTGTAACACGCGTTGACTTCCAGCTTATCGGATTAATCGAGTGTGTCACACAATGGCCATAAACTTGACGAGGGCAAAAGATGCATAAACAGCAGTCATCGATGTACATTATGTTGCGTCATTTTCATTTACAACGCATACTAACTCTAAGACTGACAATGTCTGCTAGTAACAAAAAAAAATACTTGTCAACATATTTCCGTTGTTTTTTGAAAAGCTATATAACATAACATATACACAAAAACACTTTAGTATTATTGTTTCCTTTTGTGAATTTCAAAAGAATACATACCCAGATGGATATTTTGGATGAGCACAAAATATGCTTTTGTAAAAAAGACGGAAGTTGACACAAGAAAGCTACGAAAAGAATCAATAAGAGATAAATCACCCGAATACGAATGAATAGGAATAAAATGGGCACCGATTAATCTTTCTATTATAATCTTTTGTCAAGCAAGTTCACCTGGTTTGATGTGTTGTATTTTTCTGTACAAGAACTTGACAATAGTAAGAACCCGAAATCTATAAATGCCCCTACAATCCTATTTTCTCCGTATCTCCCGTCTAAAACGTTTTGTATTGAAGTGGAATAGTCGTACGTGGTGGGATTCAGTCAATATGAATTAGTAACACTTGTTAGATGAAAGAAACCTGTCTCAGATATTATGGTTGACGAAGAATAAATCGAATGTCACGTGGAACAAAACATGACGTAAAGACACGTCGAAGAGCAAAGAAAGTTTCTAACAAATGTTGTGGCAAAATTCCAAATAAAGATAGTTTTGTGATTGTGGGTTCAAATTTACCTAATAATTAAGTGATGTTTACTCTGAGGAACGACAAAAAGTCGAAATAAATAAATGCCTGACTGTTTGGCCTACATTTTAGCTACGGTTTCAATAAAGAACCTGGCGTTTTTCAAGTAATTGCTAACCTGACCCAAGCAATTATTCCCTCAAGGAAGCTTCTTCATTTTCAAAACTATATAGCCTTCAGAGTTGGTCAAGTGTATTTTGTACTGCTCGTCAAGATTTAAAACAGGTACACACTTTGGTGGATATTTTACATCTGCGAAAGGAAGAAGGTGGAATTCTTCTTAAATCTGCAACAATGAACTAATATTTTGGCAAAATATTTATATTTGCGGCCAGGATAATTGTAGTAACACTGTGTACGTTCTAGTTTGAATTAATCTGATCTTCACAGCCAAAAATATTTCCTTGTGGGTCGTAAAGTATAATCAGTTACCCATCAAACAATCAACAATCAAGGGCTGGGACGACTGTTTGTACATAATAATTACGTACTCGAGGAAGAGTCGAGAATTCCATTGAATATCTCATAAGTTGTTCAACGTCTCTAACTTGTCTCACTATTTCGGGTCATTCATCCTAACCTACCCAGAAGAACTGCGAAGGTCGTGAAATTATAGATAGAAAGATAAAGGTTTTTTTTATTTAGTCAGTCTTTTCAGAATGAACTGTTACAAAGAAGAGGACCATGTTCGATAACTGGAATCATCAGAATAATAAACTTTTTACACTAAAAACGCAGAAAACGTCATCATAAT
Source organism: Protaphorura quadriocellata (assembly GCA_034698945.1). Taxonomy (NCBI): domain Eukaryota; kingdom Metazoa; phylum Arthropoda; class Collembola; order Poduromorpha; family Onychiuridae; genus Protaphorura; species Protaphorura quadriocellata. The sequence goes on along the minus strand of JAQGCA010003551.1, from coordinate 2,080 downwards.
ATTCGGCGAAAAATTCACGTTATGCCAAATATTCAAATCCCGAATTAAACATATTCGTTTAGACGTTTGTTAGTCAGCCAAACTCTCAATTCGTCCTTCGGAGGCTCCGTGTCAGAGTTGAACAAACAAATCGCTTTATGACCAAGGCGATTGGCACTACAACCGAAATGAGTACAAATTGCTAAATCTCTACGTCGTGTGTTGCACTTGTATACATTACCTGCAACATGTTCAAAACATTGCGAAACATTTGAATTTGTCGAAACAAGATAATGAGAGATTTGAGAGAGCGATTCTGCCAATCAAATTGGAAGTATTGTGCATTTAATTAACACGCATAAGTCAGTATAGCATTCCGGTGCATAGCCTTCGCCTCCTAGCTAAACCGAGGCATCGGCATCGACGTCGACCCGTAAAAGTGTTCACTTTCGACAATTTTCTAGTACGAGCATGAAATTCCCTGGGTCAAATGAAGAGCATGGTTCTAATCAAAATAATTCGTGAAAATATTATTTAATTGATCAACTAAACCGTAATTCGTGTTTCGGAACATTAATTATAGTTTTCCTCTAAGCTACGCATTAATCCTAAATCTTGAAATATTTTGTACAGGACTACAGATGTCGGAACTATCCATTTTAGTTTCTTCTCAACAAGAATTTTCAGAATTTTATTGGGCACCGCATTCAGTTAAAAAGTAACGCAGACTTAGTAGTGTAAAATCTTTGGCTGCCATATTTTATCCGATCTCCGACCCATCCATTAAAACTAATAAATTGAGTCTGACAAGCTCCATGGCATACGTAACGTTTAGAATGAACTTTCTACGAATACGTGTCATAAATCTCTACACAGATTTTTCTCAACCGCAGGACTCCGAATCCCAAAGTAGAAAATAATTATTACATTTGCTACTTTCTGAAACTTCCACAAATCTTAAATAATTGCATAATTAATTCCAATGGCGAACAGTGGGTGAAAGTAATACTGTCGTGGCTCCGGGTCGTAAATCGCGTGACATTCTCTTCAAATCTCCTCAAGTATAATTATTTCCGAATGGTTTGAATTTATAATGAACAGGGTAGCCGGCTCTTTGCGTGCGTGCTTTAAATTTAAAATATGCGTCAATTTAAAATTCATCGACTTTCAACCTAATTCATTTAGAATTGGGCAGCTTACGACACACTGCTAAAAAAAATTCATGAATCAGTAATGCAAACAAGTACTTCCCTATATATTGACAAATCCCACTTCAAGGATAGGGTCGTGCCCAGTCCCAGTGTACACGCAAATTAAAGTCCGAACGTGGTTTTTGGTTTCAGCAAACAAGATCCTTTGAGTTTAAAACGGAATTGAAATGTAAATTATTCAGGAGAGGAATTGGAATTGAATTGGAAAAGTTCCGGGTGTTCTGTTCACATTGGATTTTCGAGTCAGAATCACAAAATGTGATGTTTGTGACCATTTTTAAATATTCCTATTCCTAACCAAATCACAAGTTTCAATTTGATTATCTATTAAAGAACTCAAACAGGTATTCAACTTCGATCTGACGTGGTATCAATTTCACATAACAAATGCAACTCAATTTTCTCTTCTCACGTGAATATTTGACACGTTCCACTACTTGGTCCGGAAATTGTTTTTCTTGTGTTGATTGTCATTTCAGGAAATAAATATGAGACGAGAATGTTTAAGCGACAGTTGAACATGGCAGCAAACATTTGTAATTTTTTTGCAAATCATTTGCAACTTTGCTGGTACAGCTAGTACCTACAAAATCCTTCACACCATTGATCTCTTCATTCGAATTACTAATGCTAAATATTTATGACCCACTTGTTTTAAATGTAAGTAGAATGGGGTTCTGTCTATAAAATATATAAATTCTGCACTTTATCCGTCCGTATCGGACACCTTTCTCAAGAAAAAAGCGGTGACGTGCGACTACTACTACTTGGACCGATTGAGTTTGAAAAGTAATGCCATTGATTCCATCAAACATTACTAAATAATTTCTTTGGAAACTTATGACTAACACGTGTGCCCAAGTAATTTCCTGTTGCCGTCACACTGACAT
>JAQGCA010003550.1:0-11619 GCA_034698945.1 Protaphorura quadriocellata | reverse complement strand
TATAAGTTTTGACCTGAAACCCAAGCGGAAGACCCTCCAGACATCCTAGGGAACCTGTCCACCGAATTCCAGAAAGATCGGTCAGGCGGGAGGGTCAATCGAATGGGAATGGTGAACCCAAAAAATTACACGTAAATCTCTCTGCTAGTTTGTTTATCAGAGTGTCCTTAAGGTTAAGGTGAAGCCATGACCTAACTCTTTATCTTTACAAGAACGAAATGTTCTTCGTCCATAAATGAGAGCTCGTATTATTTTTAGTCCGATAACTCGATGCGAATGAGATAAAACATTTGTTCTCATTTGCAACCATTAAAATTAGTCTAATTAAGTGTACCCTCTCCGATGGAAAGATTTTATATTAATGACTCAACCTTTTGTTTTGGGAGTCAAATAATAGAGTCATTGCTTTACGTCTAGACCTCGCTTTGGTTCATTTCCCACGACATTGCAATTCGACTGAGCTAAAGGTTAATTTCTTGATTTCCCTAGTGCAGGTTCCCGAACATTAAAAATAATGTTGGATTTTATTCAAGCTGACATTTGGTCTGTAGTCAAGAAAGCCAAAAGTGTCCTCAGATACTCTCCAGATGAAATGGTCCGGAATGGAATGGAGTGCTATGCATTTTTCAAGAGATCAAAAACACTGGGCCGCCGTCACTACACACCGTTCCATTTACTTTCATCTGTTCGAGACGTACACCGAAATGATGACCTGTTTTTCATACTCAACTTCTTTTATCACGGGGTGGTCCATAACAGAGCATTCACGGTTTCTATATTCATTTTCTACACGGTGATCCATTAGTACTTTGGAATTTCAATTCATTTGAATTTCATTGGCTATTTCCTTAGATATCATACTAAATTCTCTACAAAATGTGTATCACATCCTATTTAAAAACTAGGTGTGTACCTTAGGGAGTGGCGAATAATAATGCACCACCCTGTGACGAGTACCCGAAAAAATAGGACTCTACTTTCTTAACATGTATATAACCCAAAAACCTTGCATTTGATGGACAGATTTTGTGATATTCTTCGATTTACTCACATTAACTACGACGGATCCAATTTTCCAGAATCCAACGACAACCTCTTCTCGAATCAAAGAAGTCTCGCTAATTTCTTCATGTATTCTGCTATATGTGAGACAAAAGTAGAACACATTTTATGAGTGCGGAAATGAAACATGAAATAATGTCAAGGGGAAAAACGAGTCCGACAGCTATATTATTCGCTTGATTCTTTTTTTCTCAAGAAGTGTGTCTTTGTTAGGGGAAACGAGTCCTCTTGATTGGATCGAAAACTTCCAGCAAATTCCGGCCTCCAATACAACCCGGTGAAATGTTCTGATTTTGCAAATACAGCCTGGTCTCTAATATAACCCGATTTCAAATAACCATTTCGTTGCCTTATAAAACTGATTCGGGAATATATGACTTTAGTGAAGAATTCGCTGGCCGGGACTCTGAGAATTGGAAATGAGAAAATTCTTTGCGATATTCAGAAAATGTCGATGCACTGTAATCCGTCTTGTGAAAGGTCAATACCCACAGGGTCAAAGAACAGCTCAATGAGAAATGAGTTAAAACTTGGATAGAAGACAGCTTTTGCAAAAAGAAATCACAAGTGTCGTGTATCATATGAATACAAATTTTTGGAAAAGTGCCCGACCCAATAATCTGTTTTTGTGAATAAAGTCAATGACATTTCTATTTTAAACACATCTGACATGTTTCGTAACTTTTCTTGCGGAGAGTACATCTTTCGGAAGCCAAAACTTAACATATTTTACTACCGCGTGAAATTGGCCGAAGCCGAAGCGTGGGTGCTGCGCTTCCTGAGCAGTAAATTCGGGTCATTTCATAGAACAAGTAAATTAACTAGCAAGGGAGTGCAATGTCATAAATTATTAAACAACACTTGAACTGATGCCAGTAGTGCGTTTTTTAAGTGTATATTTTATGTATCGTAAACAGGAAGTGGAAGTACTTCTTTCCTAGTAAATGAACAATATTTATGATTAGATTTTTTATGTCTGATCCAACAACAGAAAAATAGTTCATCAAAATATAAATCCGTCCAGAATGGTCTGAAATTTGTGCTGGTTTATGTCCGTGTGTTCTAATCGTGTTCAAATGATGCATAATTTGCAAAAGTATTATCCTTCAGCTATTCTCGCCGTATTATTTGTGTGTTTAACGACACAAGTGGTTGGAAATGATCCTGAGACAGTGAAGGCTATTGAGTCAGCGGCCGCTAATATTGAAGACAAGAATTTTGAAGGGGATGGTTTTCTCACACAAAAACTTGGTGAAGGAGCTAAACATACGACTTACTACTGTAGTCGGAACGGATTACCTATATTTATAAGAAAAAGTCCTGGTGGGAGTGATTCCGGGAAGGATGTCATTGTGCTTGACGCAGATGAAGGTCGACTAATTAATTACAAGGCCAGAAATATCTACGTTGCACTCATTCGTCGGAAGGATAACAATCAAAATAATGAATATTTCCCGACGTATGCCTACGTCAGGTAAGTACACCTGATTGCAGCATCGGTTTTATTTTCTGTGGTCTCTGGTTCAATTCCTGGTCAGCTCGGGATGAATCCTACAGCAGAACCGAAGGGTTCGCTATGCCCAACACAACGTAGTAGTAAGGACTTCCCACCTGTTGTCTACTGGGACGGGGTTCGATTCCACTGGTCTGGTATATCTCGACCAGACTTCTCCTTTACTGTGAGGTTTCCACCTTGTACACGAGTGGTTTTTCCCCACTTTCGATTTCATAAATCGGTAACGCGTCTATGGGGTAGGAAAGTCGTGTACAAAGAGGATGCCCAATGGGTTAAAAAGACAATGGGTGTAGTGTGGTGATAGTGCAGTAATGATTTCGTCAAAATGATGCTAACTTTGTACTTCCTTAGCAGGGCTTCGTAGAAATAGACAATAAACCATCATTTGACTTCTGAATTCGGTCATTACAGATAATAATTCCAGAGATTAACCCCCAGTGTATATTTTTTTTATACAGCTTGAGCGTTCAGTACCTACTTGGTCCTGAAATTCTTTACACTTAATTAAATCAATTAAATTGTTTCACTTCTTTGAAGGGATTCAATGCCGAGCGATGGTGAAAATACAGTAACAATCGGCGGGAAGAAACGCGTCATCGAATTTGACAATTTTGAATTACGAGATCATAGAGTCAATCGAGCTAAAGATTTCGGACACACACGTTGTATCGAATCCATATTTGCACCATGCAAAGTTGACAAAGTAGCAACATACAGCACGGATGATGCAATTCCGCCAAATGAAACGGCACACGGGGATACAGAGGAAGACAAAAAACTTAAGTTGAATGTTAATAATTTCTTCTTTGACATGGAAGAAACTGAAAACTCTGAAAAAATGGTTGGAGAAATTATAAACTTGCTTATAAATAAAAATTTTGACATGCGTGGGAAATCTATTCCGACTAGCAAGATGGATCCTTTTCTGGACACACTAAACTTAATAGGAAAATACATGCTTGGTGTTAATCTGAAGGACAAACATCAATATTCTCATCTCGGATTCACCACAATCAGAGAATTACTGAACGAAACTAGAAATAATGGTGGACTCATGAATCCGAGTAAATTCACCAGTTTCAAAGTTTTGGGGCCAAGAGTTCAAGCCAGAGGTAAGAAAAACCTTTGACTTCTAATACGATATCAATTATCGACAACCAGCCAAATCTGCTTACAAGAAATACGACACGTACCAGGGAAGGAGAATTATAAACTGTGGTCAGATATTAATTAATAACCTGACGCGTGAGAGTGAGAGGGCGCAGTAAGCAATATACATATTATATTTTACTTACTATGCCAGTTAATGGTGGTCACCTTGATGTATATAAGGTCACAAATTGGTCACCTGTCAAAAGAATCATTTCCAGAATTCGACAAATTCGGAAAACCCGACTGGTGTCTCTCCGCGATATTGACATTTGATATCTGTTTCTTTAATAGACAAGAGTGGTGGCCTCGCAGGAAGATTCACGGGTGCAGACTACGCTGAAGATTACGGTTCCAATGGTAAGGGAATTAAATAAACCGAAATGTTAGAAATAAAAATTTAATAATTTATTAAACTTTTGGGATTTATTCCTATTGTTGTGAGGAATGCTATGCTTTGACATGTTAATAAACAAATCTTGAATCTTGAATCTTGAATTTTTAGAGGGAACGGAAGCACCGCAACTACTAATTTCCGTCAGAATTGGACGTTCGGCGAATCCAGAAAAGAATGTTCAGAGTGGAAAAGGTTTGCCATTGAAGATTATTTTCGTTCATTCACTTAACAAACATCGGAAGTAATTATTACCCTATTTTCTGAATAAAGCAAATAAGAGTACCCAGGCAAAGAAAGCTAATGATTCGTACGACTACTCTTCTAAAGAATATGGTGACTATTTCTTTAAGTACACAGTTTTTCAAACACTCGATTTCTGAAATGTTAGTATTCAATACACATTTTTCGTTTCCAGATAGTGAAGACTTTAATACAGAAAAACCAATTTCAATAAGATTAGGACGCTCGAATCATCAGACTATTAGATCAGGTTAGGAATTCTTCCAATGTTCCATTTATTAAATTAAGTTATAGATTTTTACCTGAAAATATTCTTTTGAATTATTCTAGATAATATCGCGGAAATCAACTCAGATGTTGCTGCTGCTAAAACCAGAAGAAAAAGGGATGCGAAGACACCAGGTATAATTTTAAATCAGTATTTTTCGGCAATATGAAATTTAATAGTTTCGCCATTTTGCGTTCCATTATGGCTTATTACCACAATTTTTCATTTGTTAATTTTATAGCAGCACCGCACAACCAAGTTGACTTCAAAACAAATGCGGACTTATTTAGTCATGTCGGTTGGACGACGATGGATTACGCAAACAGTAATCTGAGCAAATCATCTGCTTTACGAGCTCTGCCATTTATCGGTTTCGGACATTGCCCGTACAAACCTTTCAACATTGCAGAAGTGGAGAAATTAGCGAGTGCTGCAAGTGCAACAAACTTTTATTTAAAGTTAATAAATATGGACTGCAACCAAATTGTGAAAGACGATATTCAAAACCTCATTGCGTCCAACCATTTGTCGTATGAAGATAAAACTTTTAGTGTTCCATCTACCTGTCCAGGACTGTAAGTTCGACATTGCTAGTTAGTTCTCCAGAAATGGTTGGATCGAATTCGGCACGATTCGGAGTCTCATTCGGTTCAGCTCTTTCACTGATAATATTGTCGGATTCGGATTCGGATATGAATCTCGTAGAGTGATCGCAGAGTGGTACTCGGCATTCTTCGTCCAGTCTGCTCGAGACGACTCGGAATTCGTGTCCTGCCGAATACGAGGGCCAACATTCGAATTTCCAGACAAAATCGAGATCTTGTAAATGACCAATTAGACGCGCGGGCGTTCGATTAAAATTTGTACTTTACGACCCGGTGTATATTTGAACTCTGGGCTGCTTCGAACTACTTTTATGGAACAACCTATCTTGTGACCCGGCGTTTAATCGGGCCCAGGAGTCTATTGAAGCCCCGGCGTCTAATCGGTCATTTACGTTATACATTTTAGAGAATATTTTAGTGTCTCTTAGCAGATCAAGAGCTGAATGGTAGGCACCCTTATAAGCCAATGAAACAAACCCAGTGGTCTTATTATTTTCATTCATTAAGTTATCGGGGCAGCGCGCGTCTCGGATCTGAAATGTCATTAGCTCTGAAAGTGCTGCATAAAATTCTCTACAAAATTTATATCACAATTTTCCACTGTAACTTCCAGGTTCTACGATAGAAGTAAGCGTAAGAATTGTCATCAGAACTTCAATTTACAATTCCGGAATTACACCCACAAAAAAACTGTTTTCAATACGTGTATCTAAATATGAAATTTTATTTTTTGAAGGACAACTGTGAAATTGTCAAGGAAGGAAGCTGATGAATTTGGACGAGCGTTTATGTTTGCATCATTTTCAAAAACAATCAAACACTCTTATAAGGAGAAACCGCATTCACCAGACGGAAAACCCATTCCAGGTTATTCAGCAATACTCGTCAAGACGGCACTGAATGCAGTGGATGATGTGAAAAAATTAGCCCCGATCCATGTTATTCTAACTATCAGGCGATTAGGAGCGACTCTGGTGACTGGTTTTATAAAAATTCTCCAGGACTTGTATCGTTTTAGAAATTGTAAAGCTTGTGACACTGCAGTGGAAACTAATGGGGCTTTGGTCGTATTATCAGCCTTCCATTTCATAACAAATGATATGCCCATACTTGGAATCACAACTAAAAAGGCTTATGAAATGTTTGAAATTTATTTCAAGAAGAACGCTGCCGTCATGAAGGGTCGTTTAAATAATTACCTTCATGCAAAATAAATTTTCTGGTACCAAGCGTCTTTTGCTGTAGTAATTTATGTAATTATTGGTATTATTTATTTGTTCCAAAGAATAAATTGATTTTCGCTGGAGTTTCGGTTGCATTTGTTACTATTTGGCATTAAGGCTTTAGGGGATATTCTAAGGATACACGGTAATTTGAAATACGATATTAATTGCACATATTCAGGGAATTTTCAAGTATGTATGTCATGCGATGGCGTCAAGTTCCATGCGTACTCCTTGTACAAATTATTTTTAAGTCATCGACATGAGATTAAAGTATATTGATTCAGATGACGTTTAGAATTTAGCGTGTAGTGAATCTAAACAACCCACGCTGTTCATACGGAACTGACAGAAGGGCAATCCCCAAGTCGATTTGTGCGTGTACTACCAATTACGCTTACGTTAAGTTTTTCACTCATGGATTTCAAGTGTGGATAATTCTGGAGGTCTTCCTGAGAGGAATGAATGAAAATCGAGTCGCTTCTTGTCACTCTCAAGACTCTCAATATTAAAACTGACCACCTAACTCAGAAAAAATGCAAAATTAGTGAATAAAAAAAAACGCTTAAAACTTTATGGAGGACAAACTCCCAATTTGGTTGAGGAACTCTCCAGTACATAAAAGAAGCGTAGTAGTATGTGTTTAAGAATGGATTAGCAAACACATTTTAGAGCCAATGAACAAAATAATCAACTAATACTAAACATAATTAAAGTGTGGAGATTTCGATTAAAACTTTGATAATTTTTTAAGAATAACAATTTGGTGCACTTTTGATTCACTGAAATCAAAACAGTCACTAATTTTATTTGTAAGTGTTATTTGAACTTGGCCGAATTCACAAGAACTGTTCAAACTGTTCAAACTGTGTTACATCGAAATATGTAGTTCATCGGAAATATCTGATACAGGTTGAGTTATGGGAAAAAAGTGAAAGAAAAAGTAAAACAATAATAAAATAATACATTGACGATTAAAGCTAAAAAAGATTTCAAAATGTTGAGAGCACACCAAAAAAATTCCGATGAACAATTTGTACTGAAAGCAAATAAGCGACCTGGGGTAAGCAACTCGACCATTTCTCATCCACTCCCAGCGTGGGTCAAACCTGACCTAATTCAGAAAGGACAAGACTTTGTGCAAGCCCATTTCTTTGCGGTTTATTTTGCACATTTCATATCTTTACTATTTCTCCTGTGCTATCAACCAATTCGCAGACTTCTTCTGAAAACAAGAAAATCCGACACAAGTTATAAGGCACTCAAAAGATACTTGTCAACATTACTTCACATTAAGACTTGGTACGAGGGTGACCTTTTAAATGAGAATAGTTCGGCCGCGAATGACATTCTACGGATTCGTCGACTTCATTTCGGCTTAGTGAGAATAAGTATGGACTCCGTTTCCTCCAATATTGTGGGAAAAAGAAACCATTCAAGAAATGAGGATAATTTATTATCAATTCTCGTGAAGGATTTAGGTTTCGTGAATTCTCCGGAAAAAATGACTGAAGATATCGATGGAACACTAATTAGCCAACTTGACATGATCGTCACACAATTTTGTTTCATGGGATTTATTTCACTTTATCCAAAAGCTTTTGGAATTTTCGAAGAATCGAATGAAGGGTTACACGGATTCATCCATTTATGGGCACTGATTGGATATTTAATCGGAATTGAAGATGAATTCAATATTTGCCATGAAAATAATCAGGGACAATTCATTGCTGTAAAAAGTGTACTCCTTGGGCATTTTAAAAGTTGTGATGAAAATACTTTATATTTATGGGAAATACTAATTTCAGGTCTTTCACAAAGTGTTCCATTTCTCTCACTCAAGGCTTTACTTTTGTTTGTAATGAGACATTTACTTGATATCGAAGGGGAAGGGTTACAAAGAACTTTTAGTCAGTATGATAGCATCTGTTTCAAATTATTACATTTGTGTACAAATCATTTCCTTGTCGTTAATATTCCGCGTCTTGTATTCAATTTTTTACTCAGATTGTGTGTATTTTTGACAGACATAAGGATTCAGTGTAATAATTACTTGTGGCCGAAATATTAAATACCATGAGTGAGCATCTAAGATTTTTTACTGACAAGGGAACTCTGCACATAAAACCAGGCTGCTTCACAAAAATTAAGAATGGTAGTCACTATATATAAGTGTCCAGAGCACCAAATCTGATTTTTACACGATATTTCCTTATGCGTCATCATATTCTTCCACTATAATATTGTTCCTTATTTTTTATTTGTGTTGACTACGTATGAACGATGTATCCGTCTACAAATTGATATTTACCTTCAAGACAGACAAACACTTGAGTTTAAGGCCTTGCAGATAATGAGCTTGCAGTTAAATTCGATTGTTATCACATCAATTGGAGTCGGGGATAATTTTAGCCATTCATGAAAACGCATTATTTTATTATGACGGTGTTTTACTGCACATCATTATTTATTTATTTATTTATCGTATCTACGTACGGTTAAATTACTACGAGCAAAAAATTAAAATTACACTTATATCACTTGTCCGCACTGTGTTGGGTAGTTCAGTAGTTCGTTCGAAATTAGTTCATTATTTGTTTGCTGTTCACAAATGCATTCCAGTAGTGTGCTCATTGATTATCTTACATTTCGAATACGTTACATAGTCTCAACAACAATGAGTTATAGAGTATCTGCCTTGCCTCTTTTCTGAAGCCCTGTACTACAAGTTAGGTTGAATTATTGGGTACCCCTGTACTTAAATTCACTGACTGTGAGAAGAAATTGAGTCACTTTGACGGTTCTTATTCAATAATTCTTACTTTAATTTACGTCTTGTGACAAATTTCTGCACAAATCCAAAGTCACCGTATATGAATTATACGTAGTCATGCTAGAACGGTATAATTAAATTTCTAAAGTGCGCAAAATTAGCTGACAAAAAATTGTATTTAAATTCATGTTTATGTTTACGACATCCTTAATTATATACTTTTTTCTGCAAATAAAATGACCGTAAAATAAGTCTAAATCTTTATAAATATTACGTATTTTTTGACGTAAGCAGAAGCGAGTCATTAAGAATTTTGATTCACTGCTACAAATTCACTATGTGTGAACCAAATGTTCACATTAAATACTCATAATATGTATTAATTGACATTCACATGGCGTATTTTGTGTACGGATTTGTTCGCTTTAAATATCGTTGAATATAGTTGAATAATCGTTCTGAATGTTTATCGTTGTTCTGTACACGAATATTGGTTTAAAAGTATCTTGGAGTAACCGATTGGAGACTTTCAGGGTTGGGTTAGAAACGATAAAATTATTTTCAACATGTGTCAACAACTCACTTCCACACACTCTCGTAAACCCAACTTTAGTCTAAAAATTTCAATTTCGTTTGTGATTAATATAGTTCTGCTCACGGAGACCCAAATTTCATGTTAATAAATTCAGAAATTAGTTAAATAATTAAAAATTTTGAGTGAAACGTATTCAGTCTTATTCTCATTTTTCGACAATACAAATATTTTTTCTGTTCTTAATAATGGCGTGCTGTGGAAATAACGGTCAACCCGGGAATAATGGGCCGTCGATGATGCCGGAACCTCACATGCTCCCTGGATACATGGGCTATGTCCCCCAGTACAAGTTCAAGTTCGGAAATACTTATGGAACTCAAACGAGAAACCTTCTATTGGACCCATGCGTGAACATGAGTGATCGACCTGTCCTCACCGATGTTTGCCCGGAGACTTGCGCTAGTGTCAGTTTACATATTTTCTAAAAGTATTTACATCAAAATTAGAATCTATTATAATTTATTTAGCCAGGTTTTAATTATTTTTCCCTATCTCACACGATAACAGTAATTCTATGCATTCTGGTCAGAAGAGCCGAGGATGAGTAATTTGTCTCCCCTTCATTGGGTTGAGTATAGCTCTTGAGACTTCTTGTCTCGTCCGGTGCCTCGGCCTTGCACTCTGACTGGATGAGTGAGTTTGGCTCTGTGAGCGTCACACTATGAGAACTCTGTCCACGTTACTCCGCGAGGAGTCGAAGGCTCTGTCAAGTAGACACTAGATGTCCTACCACTGACACTGCCCGACCGATGGAAACTTACGAACTTACTTCGTTAGTAATGACCGGTACGGAAACTAACTCGGCACCCTTTGGAAATCAATTCAGCTAGTACGCAGAACTGAAAGGGTTATGCCTAATAGTTCCTTTTCCTTTCTCGAGTAATTGTTAGAGATCTCCAAGAAATGTGGATTCGATTTTGAATTCTTGAGGAATTATTATAATTCGTTAAGGAAAACGCTGATTTTTTTTTAATTTTATGAATTTGCAGGGTGGATTCCTCCAGTATGCTACCGGATACCGTCAAGGTCAATGTGGGTGCGAAGATCCGTTCAAATGCAAAACCGGGGCTAACCCAGGCTACAAAGGCCGTACACCAAGATTCCAAAATATCATCAACAATAATTTTGCTCCATTCTGCAATCGCTTTTGTACTCGGACTTTTGAGCAGGATCAATGGCGTGATCGTTTGTTTACACGGGTATTTCATTATTTTAATTATTTATGATTGTATGAATCCACTATGCAAAGCGAAATATCATCCGAGGAATTAAAGACAGAACTAATATACATATTTTGTAAAGAATATATAATATTAGAAATGTGTTTGCCATAATATTTTAAATATTTCAAACTTTAAAAATTAAACTAACAATAAGTGTCATTTTTCAAAAGGAAAAACAAGCATTGGACGGTTGGAATTTCTGTTACAAGACGAAGCCTTGGCAAACACCGGAGAATCGACCACGACCAGGTGGTGGTGACCAACCGGATACGCGTCGAAGCACACAATCGACACTACTACCGTCCAACATGCGGCCAAACGCGGACATTGGAAAAAAAGGATGCGGTTGCGGCCCACCAGGTTTGGCTAAACATATTATCGCCAATTTATATAAATAATTTTAGAGATTCTAGACGCTAGAGAGCTGAGATTTGTCAAGATTTTGAAGGAATAACATTGCGGCTTGCGGCCAAGTAATTCTGCTAATGAGGAATTGGGAAACGACTAAAATATGTGAATTATTGACCAACAGAACAACCCTTCCCAGCAACCTCTCTTACGTACAATC